>BKZX01031966.1:431811-490153 GCA_014362285.1 Fagus crenata
CCCCCCCCCCCCCCTTTTTTTTTACGTTTCCTTTCTTTCCCAAGTTAGTTTTGAGCACTTGGATTATGTATCCTAGCTTGGTTATTGCCTTGTACTGTTATTAGGCATTTCTATCTTTTCTTTTTTTTGCCCATTCAAAACTTCCTTGGGTGCTGTCTGTTATAGTATTTTAAGTAGTCCAGCAGTTATCCCTTTTCGCGAATGTAACTCAGTCATCATATATATTATTTGGCTGTTCATTTATCCAGCAATGGAATGTTTATCTAGTAGTTGTTGTGTATTTATCCCACAACTACTATACATTTTATCCTTTAACTGTAGTGTTATTTTATCAGTTAAAGATAAAATTATTTAGTTGTTGTGTGTTTATCCAATAACTGCCGCGCATTTCTGCAGCAGCTATTGTGTGTTTATCCAACAATCATTTATTTATGCAGCAACCGTTTTGTCCGGCCACCATTTTATATGTTATGTTGTCTTTCTGTTCTCTTTGTCTATGTGTATATATATATATATATATTTTTTTTTTTGTACATATATACATATATATTTTACTATATATAAGCTTTTAAGCTAGCCATAGTTACATACATATTGAGGGTTGTAAACAGTGGAAACAAAGAGCTAGTCTGCTCAATTCATTTCGTTCAAAAGATGAGAAGACCACAAGTGATCAGGTACAAAATAGGCTTAACACGTGTCAGTTGCACAAAGATACATACTAGCACATGTTTTCCTTTATTCTTCCTAGGAAAGAACTAGTCCTAAGCATGATAAAGCTTCAACCACTTGCCATTGATGGGATCACAAAGAGCTATCCCATCCATCTTCGCCAGTTTGTAGTAGCCACTCCCATAGGCTTCCCGAATCACGTACGACCCTTCCCAATTTGGTGAGAACTTGGATGGGGCCGAAACATTTCTCCTTACATAATCAACAGCTCTAAGGACTAATTGCCCTTTTATAAAAACTCTTTCACGTATCGTCTTTTCGTAAACATTGCTCATTTGTTGCCGATACCTTCGGATTCGCTCTCGTGCCACCTCTCGCATTTCCTCAACAGCCTCTAAGTCAACCATGCGTATTTCCGCGCACATGTCAGCATCTAGCTCTAGTTCTCACCCTTGAATGATGTGCGCAGTTGGGACGATTAATTCAGCGGGTGACATAGCCTCGGTCCCATATACAAGGTAAAAAGGTGAGAAACCCGTGGCTGTTTTAACCGAGTTTCGGTATGACCAAAGCGTGTCCAGCAGATGCATGCTCCATCCTCCGTTATATTCGCATACCATTTTGCTCAAAATTCTCAACAAAACTCGATTGGTGGCCTCGGCTTGGCCATTTCCTTGTGGGAAATATGGTGTAAACCGACGATGCTTAATCCCATATTGCTCTACCACTCTACGAACATCTTTGTTGATAAAAAGTGTGCCGTTGTCGCTTATGATCCTATGGGGAATCCCGAAGCGACACAAAATGTGCTCCCTTATGAAGTTAGCTACGGCTGCCCCGGTCGCCCTTTTGAGTGAGATGGCTTCTACCCACTTCGTGAAATACTCCGTGGCGACCAAGATCCATATGCATCCATTGGAGGGTAGATTTATAGGCACAATAAGATCGAGCCCCCAAGTATGGAAGGGCCATGGGGTAGTCATGTTTTGTAGGCTTGTAGGGTGTGTATGAATGAGGTTCGAATGCACTTGACAAGTGTGGCAACTCTTCACAAATTCAGCAGCATCCCTTTTCATTGATGGCCAGAAGTAACCCGAAATCAAGAGTTGTTGGTGTAATTTCTTCCGTCCTTGATGCTCTCCGCACTCCCCCCCATGTATCTCTTTCATTACTATTTGTGATTCGGCCAACCCGAGACACCTCAAGGGTTCACCATGAAAGCCTTTTCGGAATAATATTCCTTCTTCGGTGAAGTAGCAACGAGCTAGTTGCTTAAGATGATGAGCTTCCTTGGAAGTTTCTGGTAAGATGTTTTCCAGCAGATACTCAAGGAATGGGGTCCTCCAATCGGAAGTGGAAAAGGTGGCATAAGCCTCCACTTTTTCGAAAACATGTTGGCAACGCGAGCAGCTGCTTTGTATTTCACTTGCTTGAGCCTTCATCTCAGGCCAATAATAGCCTATACGCTGTAAGCGACGATACAATGGTATTGGATTTTTAAGGCAGCAAGTCATTTCATGAACTTCGGCTAATTTCTTCTTTGCTTCTTCCGAGCTTATGCATCTTGCCAATACTCCTCCGGGGAGTCTTCAATATAGTTCTCCGGCTACTAATGTGTAGTCCTTGAAATCCCTCAATTTAGCGCCTCGCTCGGGATTCGTTAAGCTTTCTTTCAAAGGCAGCCGCCAATCCTCTTCTTGTGGAGGTTCGGCAGCAAATTCTTCATGCAGCAGCCGTGTGATTGGTGAACTTCTTTTTAGTATGGTCACATCTGTACTCTCTCCATCAAAGATGCTCTTTGAGCCCAAGGTTGCCAACGCATTGGCGTGGCGATTGTCCGACCTTTGTGTGTGCTCAATGGTCAATTCTTCAAAGTAATCTTCCAATCTTTGCGCCATTGCTCGATATGGGGCTAGAGAGGGTTCTCTAAAGGCAAAATACCGTTTGGCCTGACTTACAACCAGATTTGAATCTTCTCGCACCTTTAACCTCTTTATCCTTAACTTTCGAGCCAAAGCTAAACTGGTGAGATACGCCTCGTATTCAGCAGCATTATTAGAGCATGAGAAATCTAATTTGAATGACATGGAGAGTGTATCACCGCCTTCTTTGGTTAAAACAACTCCAGCTCCTCCTCCAAAGACGGTAGAAGAGCTATCGAATCTCAAAGTCCAAACCGCATCGCTTATCTCTGCAAAAGCTACCTCGCAGACCTCTCCGGGCACTTCGTCATTGATTGATGAGGCATCCTCTCCGGGAAATTGGGCCAAAAGATCGGCTATAGCTTGACTCTTGATAGTTTTTGGGGTGATGGGGACAATCTCGTACTCCGAAAGTTGCAAGAGCCATTGTGCTAGTCTTCCGGAAAGGACGGTTCGTCGGAGAAGTGTCCTTATAGGATGTGACTTCGTCATTAGGTGCACAGTATGAGCCATAAAATAGTGTCTAAGTTTCTGAGTCGCATAGACGAGTGATAAACAAGCTCGTTCAGCGTTTGCATAACGCGTTTCAGCATCCCTTAATGCCCTACTCACATAATAGATGGGCTGCTCCATACCCTCTTTGTCTTTTTGTGCTACTAGCGCTCCAATAGCTTTATCATTCCAGGCTAGGTAAAACCGCAACGGTACGCCTGGAATGGGTGCTCTGACAGTGGGTAAGTTAGCCATGACTCGCTGGAGTTATTGGAAAGTCTGCTGGCGCTCATCAGTCCATTCATACTTAACACCTTTCTTCAACAATGGGGTGAATGCAGTGGTTACAGCAGCTAAACCGAGGATGAATCTCCGAATATAGGAAAGTTTCCCTAGAAAACTTTTTAATTCCTTGACGGTCATTGGAGGCTTCATTGTAGCTATAGCTTTAGCTTTCATAGGATCCACATCAATACCTCGTTGATGAATTAGAAACCCCAGGAATTTTCTAGCAGCCACTCCAAATGCACATTTCAACGGGTTCATGCGGAGCTTGTATTGGCGGCACCGTTCGAAGACTCTCCTCAATGTTTTCAAGTGACCTTCCCTAGTCTTTGTCTTGACAACCACATCATCCACATAGTCTTCAAGCTCGCAACGCATCATGTCGTGGAAGATTGCGGTCATTACCCGTTGGTACGTCGCACCAGCATTCTTCAGCCCAAAGGGCATCACAATATAGTAGAAGTTACCAATAGGAGTTCGGAACGCAGTTTTCATTGCATCTTTTGGAGACATCCGAATTTGGTTGTAGCCGCTAAAACCATCCATGAACGAGAACATGGTATGCCCAGCAGCTGAGTCAATTAAGAGGTCTATAGTAGGCAAAGGGAACTCGTCTTTTGGGCAGGCCCTGTTCAAATTTCGAAAGTCCACGCAATATCTAATTTTTCCATTCTTTTTCTTTACCGGCACTATGTTTGACAGCCATTGCGGATGCTCAATCGGCTTGATGAAACCAGCAGTTAAGAGCTTCTGAACTTCTTGAGTAATTTGAGCCTCAACCTTGGGATGGAATACTCTTTTTGGCTGTATTATCGGCTTACTCCTCGGATCAACATTTAGCGCGTGAACTACTAAATCAGGGTCCAAACTTCGCATTTCTTCATATTGCCAAGTGAAAACGTCCCTATATTCTTTTAGTAATGAAATTAGTTGCGTCTTCTCGGATAGTGAAAGCGAAGAACTAATGGAGATTGGTAACTCAACATTGGGGTCATTACTCAGGTTGGTCGTCTCGAGCTCTTCGCTGGCTGATGACAAGTTTGGAACGGCTGGTACATCTTCTAGCGGCAATATCTTCTCCTGCACCTCTGTTTGTTGCTGTACCATACAACAGATGGGCAAGCAGCCCCCTTGTGTAAGTCCGGGACCCTTCCGCTCCATGTTGTTGGGCCCCGCGTACCTTCACAATCGGTAGCCTATGCGTCCGTCCGGTAGTTGGACACGCATACATTTCGGTGTATTTTCCCTTTGTTCCTTTCGCTTCCTTTTTTGCTCCAGCAGCTTTCGAAGATCCATGTTGGGCTCATCCTTTATGTCTTCCCATCTTGGTAAAGGAGTTTCTACTACTTTGGATATCAAACCTTCCTCCGTTGGTGTCACTTCATCATAAAATGCCGCCTCGACATAATGCGCCTCTGATTCGTCAAATGGGGTTGCGTTTGCTGGAATGCGAGTTGGTTTTCCATTGAGACGGCCTTTCACGCATTGGTGGTACGTGGATGGTACGAGCTTGTGTTTATGCAGCCATGGCCTCCCAAGTAATGCATGATATGACACAGCAGTATTCACAACGTGAAATCTTGTAAAGGCCACGATAGGTCCGACCTTTAATACTAGCTGTATGTGGCTGACAGTGTACTCAGCAGCTCCCTCGAACCCTGTGACTTCCATTGGTATGCCTTGGATATTTTTTTTTGGAGATTCTAGCAGCATCCAAAGTGCTTGTCGAAATCAGATTGAGGGATGCTCCAGTGTCAACAAGTGCTCGTCGTATATGAATGTCATTTATCATTGCAGCCACATACAACGGCTTCCGATGGTCTGGGTATTGTACTTCCATGTCTTCATCTGTGAATGTAACAGCGTTGGTTGTCTCCAAAAAGGCTCGACTAGCGTGAGCTTCGGCTGTGTAGCATTGGGATCCCGATCTAGCAGCTATGTTGACAATAGCTTCAGTTGCTGCCTTCCTAGCATCAGGTCCTAATCCTAGTTGGTTAAACAAAGACCGAAATTTAGGACTTCTTTGCAAAGTTTTGATAGCAGCTGGATTTGTACTCAAGGAGTCTTCTAATTCTTCATTCGCGTCCTCGGTTCCGGCGTGAATGACTACGGAAATTGCTCCCCTCTCTTTGTTGTGGTTGGGCAGCGGGTTCCTTTGCACACCTTGTGGAATTTGTGTAATGTCGAGAGTTCCATCTTGAATTTTTGAGTGAAAAATTTTTCGTAAAGAAAAACATTCCGATGTAGGATGGTGGACATAACGATGATAGCGGCAAAACCTTGCATGCTTCTTGTCATCTTCTGTGGGCTCCTTGCTGACACCAGGCAGCCTTAGGAAATCATCCGCAATCCACTTATCAATGACTGCGTGCATCTCCTCGGTGGTGCATGGTATCACCGGCCATTCCTCAAATTCCTTTTCTTTGCCACGTTTTTTTTTGTTCCTTGTGTCATTGCTACTAGTCACAACAAGTGCGTGTGGGGTACTTCTTTTGTCAGCTCTTGACCTTTCAACTGGTTTCACTGATGCAGCGGTCTTTCGTGCCTTTTATAGAAGTTGGGCGAATTGAGCTATGTCCAAGTTTTCCAGGTGGGCTCGATAATCTGGCAGCATGTTGTCGATACAAATCTCGATCAACTCTCTCTTTTCGTGATTGACATAACAATCGAGCGCTAGGTCTTGGAACTGCTTAATAAAGTCGAGTAGTCCTTCGCCTGCCTTTTGCTTAACGCTATGTAGAGTATGCAAGGTAACTCTTTCTTCAACACGGAAAAACTTGCCACAAAACATCTCAACCATGTCGTCCCATGTTTTCACAGAGGCAGGTTGAAGTGTTGCGTACCAAGCGTAAGCTCGGTCGGTGAGCGACTTAGAGAATTCTCTAAGACACAGATTACTATCTCCAACATGTGGCCCCATTGCATCTGAGAACTTGCTAACATGTTGTAAAGCGCTCCCTTTTCGTCCATCAAATAGCGAAAATGTGGGTATTTCATAAGTCTTGGGGTAAGGCTTATTCAGCAGCTCCAACGGATAAGGTGGTCGACGGACAAAATGTCGAGTCTTTTTAGGAAGCTTCTCTCGTTCCTTCTCAATAAGTGCAGCAACGTCCGAAAGCGTGACAAATTGCGAGTTAGTATTTCCTTCCGGAAAACCATTGTTGGAGGCTCTCTCATGCAACGTCTTTTGACCTTTGTTATTCTCTTTCTCGTGCTGATTCTTTTCAGGCAGAGGTTTGTGTTGTAGACCTTCGTTGGTAGTCTTTGTTTTCTTCAAATGTTTGGCGATTTCCGCAAGCTCAGCCTGAGTCTTTTGGATCATCTCATACAGCATGTTGATATTTGAATCTATAGCCCCCTGTTCTACTTCTTGGTGGACTTCATGTGGAGAAGAATTGGATGCCGTGGCGCCTTCTTGAAGCGGCATCATCGAGTTAACAGTTCCGGCTTTCTTCGACTTTGGTGGCATGCTTTCTTTCGCTCAAGCTGCTTGACTCCCTAGTGGAGTCGCCAAAATGTTGGGGTCAGATTTTTGCAACAACACGTGTCGAGATTTGCTTAGACGAAGATTTTGACCCGGGTTCAAACTAGAGAGTCAAGCCCACAACTCGCTTTACCACAATAGCAATAAAGGCTAATGGCGCATTGTGAGCGAATTCAGCCGTTATAAAAGAATGAACAGTGGATGAATTTCTCAAAATAAGTTACACTGATGGGATTTATGGGGATGAAACAAAATCGGACTAATAATCAGAAAAGAACCTTATCTATATATTTCAGTAGGTACAGAAAATGATTTTACAACTGCTGAATGATTTTGAATATAAGTACCGAAGTTTTCTCCCTTCTAATCCTTGCCTGTGGCTTGGACTTACGTGTGCTTTTATAGTGTTGACTGCACCTCCACAAGATCCTCCAGACTTCATTGTACTCATTGGTCTATAAATTGTATCACTCTTGAGCCGTGGACAGTTTCTGTGGGAATAACAATTTGGGTCTTCTTGCCCAGACATGAAATTCCCTCCATGAAAGTCACTGAGGTTGATCCCTCTAAATAGGAAGACTTGTCTTGGAGCTGCTGGATCTAGTCCTCCTGGAAAGCTATTCTTCAACGCCAGCCTTCAAGCATTGATTGGTTGGAGTGGGTTGTCTTGGGTACTTTGCTTTGTTCAGCAAACATTCAGCCATTGATATCCACATTCAGCTTTTGTTCAATGGTTATAAGAGGGAATTGATCACCTGTGATCTTCTAGATCTAGAATCATCCAAACAAAAGTCCATTTTGCCCCTGTTTTTAATTGCTTATTACTTGGAATATATGGGCCTAGTGTAATAAGCAAAATCATGTACAAATAAATTCAGGCCTGGCTGCATCTGTCTTAAAATTGCAGGCCTTATTCATACAACTTGGTTAAGGAAAGAGCACTAGACTTGGGCTTGATGTTAAGCATATTTGGGCTAAATGAGCCCCACGTACGCTTTGGGCTTTTTATTTATATTGGGTTTGTCTATTTTTTTTTGCTTTGGCCTTTCTAAAATTTAGACCTTTACAATAGTTATAATAACTTTGATTTGAATCTTAATTCTTTACATAAAGAAGTACAAAAGTTACTACTGAGCTAAAAAAAACCCACCTCCACGACCACCACTACCTCAAAACCCGAACCTCACCAAAGGAGAAGCTCCCCTCCCATTTAAATCCCCTAATTCCCTCTAATTTTTAATGTAATTGTGAAATATATGATATTTAAAAAAAAACCAATGATCTTAAATGGCACATATAAATGACACAAAATCAAATGAATGTAGGTCTCTCACATATAGTTAAAAATTAGAGATAATTGGATAATTTATATGGGAGGTAATCTTCTTCCAAATCCAAATCAAGAACAAGTACAAGGAAATCTTTTATACTTTCATCATATTAACTTCATTCATCGTAGACTCCATTAATTATGGGACTCGAATTAGTGACGATTGAGGAACATACCTAAAACTGGATCAGTTGAGCTACCATTTGGGATAAGTGACAACCTTGATGTTTATGTGAGAACATCAATTAAACTATAAGATGCTTTTTATTTTTAGATTTGTTTTGTTAATTAAATTATGCTTATTCCGGAGGAAAAAAGAAAAAGAAAAAGAAAAAGTAATTATAGATTAGGAGCTTTAATAATATTGGCAAAAACTGATAAAGTTAAAATGCTGCACCCAGGCCCCGTGAGTGAGAAAAACAGCATGGGGCGGAAGAACAAAAACGACAGCGACTCCGACGACGATACCTTCTACTATCGCTACCCTTCTTCTTCTTCTTCAAACCCAACCACCACCACCTCTAAACCCCAAAACAACACCACCAACGATAGAGCCAAAGCCAAGGGTGGGTCCGGTGGGCTAGCTCCTTCAAAGTCCACCGTCTACATATCAAACCTAGACTACACCCTCACCAACTCCGACCTCCACACCCTCTTCTCCACCTTCGGCAAGATCGCACGCGTCACCGTTCTTAAAGACCGCGTCACCCGCCTCAGCCGCGGCGTCGCCTTCGTCCAGTTCGTCTCCCAACCCCACGCCCTCTCCGCCGCGCGTGAAATGCACGGCAAGCTCCTCAACGGTCGCACACTCTCCGCCTCCATCGCCGCCGACAACGGCCGTGCGCCTGAGTTCATCCGGAAGCGCGTTTACAAGGACAAGTCACGTTGCTACGAGTGTGGGGACCACGGTCACCTCTCTTACGAGTGCCCTAAGAATCAGCTGGGCCACAGGGAGCGACCCATCCCCAAAAAACCTCGTCGATTTGGAGATGAAGGTAATAATCATCATGATGATGATGGGGAGGAGGAGGAGGAGGAGGTGGGATTGGAGAATGGAGAGGGTTTCGACGATGATAATTGGGCGTCGGTGGTGGACGGTGGGGCCGGCCAGAGGTTGTTGACCGATGAGGCTGTTGTTGTGGATAAGAAGAAAAAGAAGAAGGTCAAGAAAGCTAGCTATTTTAGCGACGAGAGCGGCGACGAGGATGAGTGAAAGTGAAAAATCAAAGTTTTGTTGATTTTAATTATGTTTAATGTTGTAAGATTAATTGAAAATCAATTTGGTTGTGCTAATGATTTCAAGTTAGGGAGTGTTTGTATTGTTTGGTAGTTTTGATTTCTATACATGACGGGATAGGACAAGTTTTGGTTAATTTTTCTGTATTGTTCTCAAGTGATTTTCTGGCATCTCTTTTATATGGTGATGTAGTTGGTAGGAAGTTG
Organism: Fagus crenata; assembly: GCA_014362285.1. Classification (NCBI taxonomy): domain Eukaryota; kingdom Viridiplantae; phylum Streptophyta; class Magnoliopsida; order Fagales; family Fagaceae; genus Fagus; species Fagus crenata. Next base: position 441,440 of record BKZX01031966.1, read on the forward strand.
CGGGTTCATGTGGCAAGCCTCGTTATCGACAGCACAATTATCGCCCACCTTCTGCTGTCGAGACAATGATCACACCTAAAAGTCCTTAAGTTCTGATTAGCCTCACAATAGGAGGAGATAGATTATAATCTGAATGATGTCTTTCTAATCTTTTTGTAATTATGTCTTTGTTGTACATTTTTGTAAATTTCCTGGTATTAATAAAGGCTCACTTGAAATGCGTTTTAGCAAAAATTTAATAAATTCTGTCCTACTGTGAAAAATAAAATAAAATAAAGAACACTTATTTTTTTTCCTTTTGTTTGAAGATCTGTAGGGACATAGAGATGTGTATTCAAATTACATTTTAGGCAAATGTTTAGTGAAAGTACCTGAAACAAATGTCAAGTCAGCAATCAAGTTTTCTAATGCTGCATCCATACTTTGAACGACCAAAGTCCCATGGAGGGAAAATATGTTATATTGGTTCTTGCTAATGAATGCAGGAATTCTGTCAACCTTTACAAAGAACCACTTGTCTACTGGCTAGCTTGTACCCTGTGTTTATTTGGGTGTTACCTACATTCATGGTTGCAAACCTAGTGAAAAAGTTGAAGAAAATGTTTATAAACCCATTCTTGTTCTTGAATGGTGGCTTTGATTGGGAAAGACATCCATATTTCACAGGTTCTGTGACTACTGATGTAAAGTTCAAAGGAAAATGAGTTAGAAAGACAAAAAGAGTACTGTAAGATCTACAATGTGCTAACCAAAACTATTATGTGAACAGTAAACGTTGGATGCTTCAAATTTATCCCTCTCTCACGTGTACACACACACACACACACATATATATATATATATATATATATATTCACCTAAAACTGGAAGTTCTGTTTTCGTCTGAAAATAAACTACTAAGTGATTCGAAAATATCTCTCTTAAGAAGTTAGGGAGTAGTTTGGAAGGGGCCATCGATGAGGTGTGGGCAATTCTATGTAACATATTTGGATCATCAAGCCAAAAACCATGTAAAGACAAGATAAGATATCCATCGCGACAGCCGGTGTTGCTTGAATTTTACATATATGCATTGATGTTGTGAACATCATGGTGGGATTCTGATGACATTCATAGTTTATAGTGATGTGCAGCCTTCTTATTTACTTACATGCTCTTTTTCTGCAATAACATAAGATATGTTTTTTCAACTGAAAACTAGATGATCTTTTGCCACAGCACAATATATAACAATAAAAATAATAATAATCAATCTCATGAAAAGAAGTGATACTCTTGCAGGCATCTAATGTGTGCCTATGATGAACTGGGTTCCTTTGCAGTCTGCATGAAAATAAATGTATAGCATGGGTAAGGTGATAAGATGATTACATAGAAACTCACATAGATAGCTAGGAAAATCTTTACCAGCATTTCATGGTCCCCCATAATCTCTTCTATCAACTCCTGCAGTGGTTTATCAGCACTGTTGGGAACAAGAGCTGCAAATACAGCTGGTTCTAGTCCTGTATAAAAGGACATTTCAAATGTGATGCATAATACAGATATTGAGGTAGCACAAGATGTATTTTTATCAGGAACTGAATAATCGATTAAAAGAAGATGCAACACTGGATATATGGTTTATCACCATTAAGTTATTAACTGTAATGATACTTGATAGACATAAGGGGTCACTTCCTTGAACCAAATGGCCCCTTGGGGTTTAGGAGGAAGGGGCATGTATGTGTATGTGGGAAACATCTGTCGTCATATATATACTACAAAATGAAGTTTCACATTTGGGGCATTCCCATACAAGAAAACCACATGAAGTTTGGCAATTTGGGACATTCCCATACAAGAAAATCACTATTAGGTCACCCATATGAATTAAATACATATACAGACGTTGGAAATGGATCTCTGTTCCACATATACCAAGGCCATATTGTTGGTAACAAGTTCCAGATTGCAAGAGCCCTTTGTATTGGAGCATCTGTCATTCTTCCCATTTTGATTTTTCTGACATTTTAATTTGATTTATTTCTTTCATATTAAAGTATTGAGATTAGATTTTCTGGAACTTCAAAATTTTCAGGAAGCCCCTCCAGTTGAGTCAAAATTCTCAATAATGACTACTATTTAAACTGAAATGTGAAGTTTACTAGCTTCCTTTGGGGTAAAGAAAATTCCAATACCAGTTTCTGGAAAAGCATCAATAAACACGATCATCTCCTCTCCACTTAGACCAGATAAGAAACAGATTCGTGGCAGTGACTTGGCTACCTGCAGAATATAATACACTGGTTACATGCATACATACGAATACAAGTTAGAATTTAACAAGGATTATCAACTGAGATGATCCTTCATTTTATTAGCCCCTAAAGCACTGCCTTCTCTTTCTGGGAGGTATTGGCTCCAATCAATAGGTAAAGTGCTTTGACAGCATCATTATTTGGTTGATTCAAATGAGGTTGGGAAGAGAAATTTTGGCATATGATGCTACCAAAAGTATTAAAAACATAACAAGAATTATTATGTAGTTTACATTTGCCATCCTGTTAAATAAAATAAAAAAATTCAATAAATTGAATAAAGAGAGATTCTACTAAGATCCTATGAATTTCTCTTTGTAATAGTTCTAAGAGAAAAGATGTACTCATTTTATGCTATAACAACAAGATATATTGAATCAAATGCTACTAATACATGATTGGATTATTCAGTTTGCACAAAAACATGTTGATGGCGAGATATGATATGTAGAAAGATAAACAATTGATCATAATATCATTATGAACAAGAAAAAAGGAGCGAGTAGCAAGTAGAAGAAATCAACCTTTACTGCTTCCAATTGGGGCTGCCTTGTATGCATTGCTTCCCAAAGGGAACGAGTAATCATGTCTTCAGTACAAAAAATAACCTACAATAGTGAGCATCAACTCATTATAGAGATAAGGAGCACGTTCGGACAAAATCATAAAAGTCTTAAGCATGGGGTTATGGCAGTATCTTCCAAAGTTTTTTACTTTGTGATTACAATTAAAAGAATTTGTATAAAGTGAAATTTCAAAATAATGAAGTCAAGAGCAGGATATCATTGGAAAAGTTTAGAAAAAGGAAACAAATGATTTTTACGATTTTTAGGGTCAATCCTAATTGGAAAAAGTCCTTCATCAAAGCTCATTTAAAGTGAACACAAAGATACGGTATAACTAATTACCTCCAGGAATTCACCATCTAACTCTTTCAAAAGCTGTTGTATCTGCATAAGGAAACCACAAAAATAAATATATTTTTTTTATGAATAACCACAAAAATAATTTTAAGGAGTGCAGAACCAATTTCTTGGGCAAAATTCTAAAAGAAAGTCCTACAAAGAGGCAAGTAGCCAAGTACAACATGTTTCCTTAGATGAAGATTCATCTTAGAGCAGCATGAATGTCGTTCCTAAGACTTACAAATTCAGGCACCATATCTTCAACTTAGATAATTATACCTTTTTGGACACTAGAACATATATTTCTAGTAGAAATAGACCTTGAGTTATATGATTATAATGATTCATTACAGTACGTGCAGCCTATATTAGCTTAAGCTGCTAACATAATCACTAAAGGGTGAAGAAGCTCACTTCTAAATAATCTCGCAGAAAACCATTATCAATACTATGAGAATAAACAAAAGATCCTGGATGTGCCACTCTTTACTAAATTTGGTGAGCAGATGAATGGATGACCTTTGCATTGCATTCTCATGCATTTGGTTGAGACAGAAATGACAGCTTAAGTTGAATGTTAAACCTTATAACCCTCAAACAGAGGTGCGAAATATCCTCCTGCTCCTCCCCCCCCCCCAAAAAAAAGGGGGAGGTAAAAGAGATGAAAAACAAAAGATTACCTTCGCGGCCTCCTCCACTTCAAAGCCCAATAACAATAAAGCCTGCAAGTTTGAATCGTCAACATCAATAGGATTTAGAATAGGATCCTGTTTATATAGTGAATTTAATATCCACTTTGAGGAAAATTTCTATACATGATCAAAAAATAATAGTAACACTTTCTTTTAGGTACTATAAATTTCAAACTGAGCAACTCAATATGGAACAAGATTCTAAGTTAACAATATCTTTCTGTTTTAGAAACTTGTATCTTAGAGCTGATATACATATAGCAAAACCAAATATATACAATTGTCTAAAAGTAGAAAATAACAAGAGCATGTGCAATTTGTGTCATCACATAGGAGAAAATAAGAATTTGACAATTAGAACGTAACTAACCAGAACTTACAGGTGGGCCATATCTGGGCTCTTCAGCATTCAAAGGTACAAACTTTGACTCTTCAATTAACTCGCTAGGAGCTCCTATAGGATGAAGATAATAATCCCAAAAAAAAGCAGTATTAAATTTCAAAGAATATAAGAATATAGACAATGATTAAAAGAAGTGTTTAGCATAACCATTTTGAAGGCAAGTATAATAATGCTTCAAAGATAATGATTTCCTCAATTATTAAATAAAAATGCAAACTTTGCAAAGACTCAGTTCCTCTTCTTGTCTCTACTGAATTTTAAAATATTTCCTGCCCTCTAGAAAGAAGTTATATCAGTATCAAACAGATAAGATTGAAATTAACTTAAAATGATTCAAAAACAATTCTCTAATGCAAATGGCTTCCCAAGAAACAAGCAAAGTTGCATTCAAATTATGTTTTCTACCCCTTCACAGTTTACCCTCCTACATTGTTTCACTTATACAAGTACAACCATAGTCCCTGCTCCCCAATCCTCCAAAGACCAGAGATTCAACTTCAATTAGTTCAATTTTGAAAACAACAAGAAATGCAAAATTTAACATTTTAACACATACCCATCTCCCAAAATGCTCATCTGAGAGAAAATAAAGACAAGAAACTAAGAAGGATAAGCCCGGTACCTTCAGAAGAAGATGCTTGTGTTTGTGGTCGTGGGGGATGCTTGAGCTTCAGCTGATGGATGTTGTTTGAGGATAAATATGAAACTGTTGAAGTATGTGAAGCTACAAAGGGGTTGTTTATAGAGACTGAAGGGACCCATAGCCCACGAGAGTACAGAGAATGATTTAGAGAGAACCCAAGCGTGGATGCCATGAGAGTTGAGACTATGAAACTGCACTCTTCTTTATCCGGAAGCAGCTAAACAAACTCAAAGTTATGTTTATGTTTTTGTTTTATTTTTTATAAGGTTATTTTTGTTAGTTTAGGGGAACGACCCGCCGTCTTGATATTTAGTGGGTGACCAGTAGGTAAAGCATTGTCGTATAACAATTCCATGTTTCCTTCACAACCCTTGAGGCTTGAGGGCTTAACAACAACCACCACCAGCATCAATGTTGAAACTATTATATATCAGACCCTCATCTTTCTCACCTTCATCCTTGAGTCCTTGACCATGCCATTGCTGCAGCCCGCATTCTATTCAAAGAACCATTGATACAATGTAGTGTTATCGTACAAATAAATGCATTGCACGGAATAACACATGTACCGTGCGGAATTGAAATGTTGACATACTCATTTCATAGTATAATGATAACGAGGCATTCTAGTATGCTGAGACAACCTCTTCAGATGACTTGGAAGAGAATGGAATGAAATGAAATGAATAAATTAGTATGCACAGACAACCTCTTCAAAAGTGATTACTCCCTCCTGAAGGAGCGGGTCAGAGTTAAGTTGGAAGAGCCTTCTAATCCTAATAGTTCTAAAGCTCTCTGGAGAGCAGTATGGACAGCAAACATCTCCAACAAAATCAAAATTTTCAACTGGAGAGAACTACATAATATTCTACCTACTAAAGTAAATTTGTTTGAAAAGAAAATTAGCTTTACATACTCTTATGAATTGTGCGAGAAAGAATCTAAGACACGCATTCATATATTATGAACTTGTTCAGAAGCACAATCAGTTTGGAGCATGATACTGGGCATAACAAGTTTTTTGGAACATCAATATGTAACGTGGAAGGATTTGATTTTTTGAGTGTTAAACAGAAGCATCTGTCCCTGGATCTAATATTCATCTCGTGGCTTCTATGGAACAATAGAAATGCAACATGGGCGGGGAAAAAAGTTATGAGCCATTCAACTCTGATACAACGTGGAATGGACCTTTATCAGCAGTTCCAAGCAGTCAAGGAGGGGAGACCTTTAGAGCACTTATGCAGTTTTGTGTAAGTGAGCTCCATTCTTGTGGAAAGAGGGCTAGACCTTTATTTTTTTTTCTTTGGGGTTTTCTGTGGGTTTGGGTTTGGGTTGGATCTTCATTTTATGGTGCTCTAGTCCTGTTTCATGATATTTATTTTTGGTGGTTGCCTCTTCTAGTTGGCACCTACTCTTTGCTAGGTATACTTTTTGTACAATTCTTTCTAATGATATTATTCTGCCCTTTTTACATAGAAAAAAAAAAAAAAAAAAAAAAAACTAGGTTTGTGAGGGAGATAACAAAACTTAAGTACAATACTTTAGAAGAAGATAACATTCCATGTGGTTTATTGGTTAGTGCAATCATATGATTGAATTTAAAGAATGTTGCTAAGCTCCCGAAGAATGTTAATCTGATTGGTTGGTTTCTACCGTTAAGAGAGAGAGACAATATGGGCAAGAAGAGTAATGACTAATACGCTGAAAGGCTCACACTCAAAATGCTATCGTTAGTGGCAGATATAGACGTAGTCATGAAATAAAGGTGGAAAGTTCTGGGAGAAAATTGTGCCAATCACAAGGTATCCACCCCTGCATGAATGGTCAGCAAAACATAACCAGATCCGTACCCTACTCGCAAGTCACAATTGCATTAGTTTTATAGGTCGTCTCATATGCTGAGCACGCTACTGCATGTAACACCTCGCTTACACACAATTCTCACTCCAAAAGTATCACGACAATATGTCCGAGTCTGACTATAAAACGATGTCATTAACACAATCATTTATCAGGCTTAAAAATTTTTGTTTAATAATTTTGTCTACATCCAATCCTGTTGAATGACCCACATGATAAAGGTTGAAATTCCTTGTAGGTTGTAATTGTTAAAGTTCAATGGGCCTAACTCAATCTCAAAAGACGACTTGAGAGATGAAGATTGTCCATTGCCTTATAAACTCATTAGTTACTCCAACTATTTCCAACGTGGAATAATAATATCCAACACTCCCCCTCAAACTCAATCAAGGAGGTGGAAGCTTGAGTTTGGAAATGTAGAGAACCGACATAAGAAAAGAGATACTAGATGATTGTATACCTACCTAATTATAGGTTTTTATATACTACACAATTGGGGGATTAGTTGGAGTGGGTAACTTTGCTCTAAAGTGAGTCTAGTCTCACATTGATCAAGTTTTCTTGAGTTGTGTAATTTATAAGTTATGAACATCTTTCATCTCTCAATGCGTCTTTTGAGATTGAGTTAGACCCATTGGACTTTAACATGGTATCAGAGTCACCCATTGGGTGTTGGGCAGATCTCCTCCCCTATTATGGTCCACGTGTTTGGTTGGTCCGCCACACGTGAGGGGGCATATTAAAGTGAGAGTCTAGTCCCACATTGACCAAGTATTCTTGGGTTGTATAATTTATAAGCTATGGACATCTCTTATTTCTCAAGACGTCTTTTGAGATTAAGTTAGACCCATTAGACTTTAACAGTAATTAAATTACGACGCAAGACAAAAGACAAACTGCAAACAAAGAGAATATACAGGACCAGCATATCAACTATACAAACATTAGGCACCACATTATCATTGGTTATTGTTGTGAAATCTTCAAAAAACGTCAAGATACCACATTTAATGATTCTTTGTTATCCCAAAGGTGTGCGCAAATATTTACAAGCATAGTGAGAAACCATGGAAACCATATAATGATTGTTCTGACTTTGAGGCCAAATACTGCTACGTATAAGATAACAAAATAGGCAGGAAGAACAAGGCAATCACATCTCGGCAATAAATATTCCAGAATCAGATGGGGCTTCAGAAAGTTTGCCCTGAGTCCACCTCTTCAGCATCTCTAATGCAGCCTTGGGCTGGTCCATAGGAACCATGTGACCCGCATCATGGACCTGTTTATTGTTACATATATCATGCAACTATATCAGCACTGGCAACCAACCATTTTCTATTGGCAAGTAGAAATGCAATGTGTGTGAGTGTGTGTGTGTGTGTGTGTAAGAGAGAGAGAGAGAGAGAGAGAGAGAGACCTTAAGGAAACTGAGAGGCCCATAGTTTTTCAGTACTCCAGCTTTGGAACCATCGACTTCAAAGGGAACTTCAGAGGATGCTACAAACTTTTGCTGACCAGACCATTCCATAGCATGAACCCATCTTGAGTTACCTACTCAAACAAAATTATACCCCAGGCTTGAATCACATTCAATACAATTGTTATAGGTAATTCTTTCTTAACACATTAGATTCCTAACTCAGAAGATGCTGGTTTTCCATTAAGCATAAAAAAGCTTACCAAGCCAGTTGCAAATGAGATCATATTCTCCAGCATACACAAGCAATTTGATTCCATCCTCAAGAAGTGTAGGAATACCGACTTCAAGATTCCTCATCCAGTCCACCAACATAGCCTGATACACTGTAGGGCTGCACGACACAAAGTCTAAGTCCCCAACTTCTAGTGCATCCCTAACAGATTTCTGGTTTAGGAACTTCTCCATGTTTGAGAAGTCATAACAGAGGCTCCCCTCACACTTCTTTCTAATGTCATAATACTGCAAAGTAAAAATGTTGATGCTTGTCAAATTTGAGATCCATCCAGGTGTCAGGATGCACATACGTAAATATGCATATGTCACAAGTAGTCTATAAATTCAGGCCTTATTGTTAAAAAATTGATATTGCCATCTTCTACAAGTTCTCCTATTTAAAAAATTCATTCTTTATATTATTCATTATAAGGTAATCATCACATGCTTATTGTGCAGAAAACATGTCATATTAAGAGTTGAAAAATTGCAGTACCAACATCATACTTAAACACTAAATGAAGGATAGAATGTGTTTTCTTACATTGGTATCACCAGCAAGGGCCATGATGCTACTGAATATGGTATTGCAAACAAAATATGAAGCCACACAAGAGATTGTACCATCGGTGCCTGAAAAATAAAACAATAACCACGGTGCATAAGGAAAAAAAAAAAAAACACAGAAAAGCAGCAGTTGCCAACCAGCAGAATGGCCCCAATGCACAAGTAAAAAGATCAACACAGTATCAAATTTCCATGAATAATATGCAAACTTACCACAAAGCTTGATCGCTGTTTCACATAATGGAAGCACCTTGTTAATGCGATTGTATGCAGTCTTTGTAATTATGCCCATGTCTAACGCATAATCAGTGTAAGCTTTGTATTGGATTGCAGGGTCAGTAAGTCCATTACCAATGGCAAATCCCTGTTAACCATTTAATTTCAGCTCTGGAAAGTTAAAGTGACCAACTATAACTTTACATTATGTTATATCAGTGACATACCTTTAGGTTTATATGAATTCCTTCATTAGCTTTGTTTCCCCGGTGAACTCGAGCAGCAAAAGCAGGGATGTAGTGCCCAGCATATGATTCCCCAGTTATGTAAAAGTCATTCTCTGCCAACTCAGGATGCTCCGCAAAGAAGGCCTGATGTCAGAAAGAGCTCATCGAGTCAAAATAATATTGATATAAATCTTCATCATATAGTAACCCAGTTTCCCTTCTCCCTCATCTCAACAGAAACATGTTTTTTTTTTTTTTTAATGTGCAGAATTTGGAATGATGTGAAAGTCCAGTTATTTTTAGATATTCTTCTATCCTTACAACATTATAATACACAAATCAATCAATTGAGGAAAGTTGTACTGAATTACATTTCTATTTATAATAGACACACACACCTGTAAGAAGTCATAAAGGTCATTACTAACACCATCTTCATTGTGACGAATGTCGCGTTTATCAGAAGTATAACTAAACCCAGTCCCAGTAGGTTGGTCAACATAGAGGAGGTTTGATGCCTGCAAAATCACCAAAAGAATTTTTAGTTCTATTCTAAATACATAAACAATTATTGCACAAGAAAGAGAAAAAAAGGAACACCCATCTAACTGTTATACAAAATTAACCATAGAATTGCATTTAAAGATACCTTGTCCCAACCGTACTCGTTCCACACAAGGGACAAGTTGTTTGCAATAGTAAAAGGACCATTTTCATAAAACATGGCCAATTCACTACTACACCCTGGCCCTCCGGTCAACCAGATAACAACAGGGTCTTTCTTGTTGCTTCGTGATTCAAAGAAAAAGTAGAACAACCTGAAAAACAACAACAAACCAAATACTAAGAACAGTAACCCAGGATCAAAAAAAGACAAACGAACAAAAATCCAGAGTCAATAAACAACTACGAACAGCTAAACTAAATCAACTATATTCTCACATCTCACACGTGCGACTTCACTGCCAATTCATTTACATATATATTTACCAAACCTAACCTATCCGCTTGCCTATAATTGGAAAACAAAAAATCATCGGATAAACACGATTAAGAAACCCATTAGAGTATAATAAATAACTGTTTTATTTGATTAATAGAAATGATTAGATTAAAATTTGCATAATTAAATGAAAAATAATAATAATAATAATAATTTAAACAGAAGCTAGACCTCGAATTCACCTATCAGCATGAAAATATAAATTAGAGACCGTTAAATAGTAAATTCCACTTAATTAAAAAGAAGATGAAGAAAATCTAGGGTTTAGAGGATTGACCTAGCGGCATGGGAATGTTCGATGTTGTAGTAACCAGCGTGGTGGCCCAAATCCTCGACGGAAACTCCGGAGCCGACGAGGTTCGGAAACGCGAAGCGCTTCTCGACGATCTTCTTGGGTTGGGATAAGGAATTTTGATCGGCGATGACGTTGACGTCATTTTTGGGGAACAAATTGAGGTCTCTGATAAACTTGGAGGCTTGAACCGAAGGCAGATTCGACCGCGCTAGCTGAATGTCTTCGTTGAAGCTGGTCGAGGAAGAGAGAGAGAAGAGGGAAAGGAAAGCGAATAGAAGGGAGAGAGAGATTATTGAGTTCTCCATTTCTGTCAGTATTTTCTGAGGAGAAAGAGAGAGATGGGAATGATATTTGAGACTTGAGAGAGAGGGTACAGGTGGCAGTAGCTAACGGTCTTCGAGATTCATGGGCTGTTAGTTGTGGGAGAGAGTGAAAAAGTGCTGGGATTTATTAACTGACGTAACGGAGCTTGACGGAGACTTTTTTGGAGTTGGTAAAGGTGGTGACGTGGAGAGTGGAGAGTTTCTTTGGCTTGCAGTTGCAGTTGCAGGCGGGATGAATCTTAAAAGAGTCGAGATCACGTGTAAAGCGGGGTACCGTTAAAAAGATAAACTTGATTAAAGGGTTTGGGTCTTGGGTCCCACTACTCACATGGCCTTCGGGAAGTGAAGATGGATGGTGGAAAAAGATTATTATCAAGGCCTAATGTTATCTCATTTCGAAACGCTCACACTTAATTACACTCTCGCTATGTCGTTCTTTCCTAGAGCATCTTTCTTGTGGGATGGACTGTGCTAAATGCTGATGTTAAGATAAGATACAAGGAAGGAAAAGTAAAATGCTTTTCATGAGTTTTTTTTTTTTTTTTTTGCACTAAATAAATTATTCTTTTAAGTTGTTTTGATATTCATCCCATTTAATTTAACGAGTGTTTTAAGGTAATAAGTTAAGATGTATTTAATATTTTATTAAATGTTACACATGTCAAAAAAATTACGAAGAGTCGTAATGATTTTTGCAAAATATATAGATAATTATACTATACTTTGGGAGTACGTATTTAACATACTCCCGGAATACTTAATAATTTTCTAAAATATATATAACAGTTCACGATTGAATATTTATTATTCTTCAACTTATACCTTTAATACACTCGTTTAAAAGACTCTATTTTTATTTTGATCTATTAAGTTTGATTTTGTTTTCAAAATGGTTATTCCGTCTATTTTTATCTTTATCTTTATAACTCATCCTATAGTTAAGAGAGTGAAAAAATGACGTCGTTTTATTGGTATTTATTTAAGTACGAGAATTAGAGAAAGACAGATTTGAGATGGAGGGATCAATGGTAATACCTTATGGGCGTGAAAATTTATATTGATAGTACTAAGGAGATTGTTTGAAATTGGCTCAAACTCCAGTGGGTTCATATGAGATTTTCCTATTTTTGTTTGTTTGTAGGACTTTCCTACCACGTGACATTAATCTGATTTACAAAAGCCACCTCAACGAAACACAAAAAAGGAGAAAAACACATATCAAGAAAAGTATAGATAACCACAATAAATTTATGTGTGCAACCAATATTTATTGATACATGTATTTTTCTTTTCACAAAATGTGCATGACAACTCATGATTGAATATTTATTATTCCTTAACTTGTGCCCTTAAGACACTCATTAATATTATTTTATTTTTATTTTTATTTACTAAGTTTGATTGTGTTTTCAAAGACCATTCCGTCTATCTCTATAACTAATCTGATTGTTATGAGAGAAAAATAACGTGGTTTTGTTAATACTTAGAGAAAGATAGATTTGAGATGAAGGGATCAATTTCAATACCTTCAAGGGGTGTGAAAATTTATTTTGATAGTACAAGGAGTTTGTTTGAAATTGGCTCAAACTCCAATGGGTTTATATGAAATTTTCCCTTTTTTTTGCTAAATCCTTTTTTGTTTGTTTGTTTGTAGGACTTTTCTACCGCGTGACATTAATCTGATTAATCTGATTTACAAAGGCCACCTCAACTAAACACAAGAGGAGAAAAACATATCCAACATACAGTCCATTAGCAAAAGCTATAGTTGGTAGCCTTAGCTTTGAAGCATTAAACATGTCTGCAAGACAATCAAGGACCACATAAATACGGAAGCAGTTCCATCAAAATAATATAATGGTTGAACTTTCATTATTAGCAAAAAAAAAAAAAAAACATTGTTGAACTTGAATGCTGACAATTCCATTTGTTTGAAAGCCTCAATAGTCAAGATTGTTCCAAATGGCAAACATTTACTTGTGTATTAAGTCTCAACAAAAAGGCAAGGCACCAAAGTTTCCAACCTAGACCACAACTTAGTGCGGAGGGATTGAAACAAAGGCAACATTTTCTTTATAGTGCTTTCAATTTTAATTGCTTGTATGACAAGAAATGCCAAGTTGCCAACTGCCAATTCTTATATCAGAAAAGGAGAAATAAATGAGAAGAAGCTATTAATTAAAGAAACTATGTTAGTATTTCTTTAAATATCTTACACGACAGAGCATATAATGGCCTTTGCTAACAAATATATTCTGTTCATAATGTATTAAGCTGGCTTTAAAGCCCTACAATCTCAGACAGAACAATGGGCTAGAAACCCAATGATACAAACTCACTTTTCTCTAATACTTAGTGACTAAGCAATGAAAACAATGGGAAAAACTACGATCTCACTTTAGCAAGCCGTGCTCTTAACTCTTCCAGCTCTTCCTCATCATCTGGACCTTCAGCAATAGCTTCTTCCTGTGAAAATTCAAAGGGATCAGTTCCTAGGTGTCTTGGAAAAAAAAAATGTAGAGATATAAAGAGGATAATGTTCCACATACTTCTTGTGAAGTGCTAGCTCTCTGGGCAGGTAACTTTGTCTTTTCCTTCCTGACAGCTTCTGGAAGCTGTGCAGCAGTCTCACCAGCTATTTCAGTCAGGACCTTATCAACTTCCTCTTCAGTTTCTTCTTCTATATCTTCCGAATCCAATGCTGTCTCAACAGCATCATTCACGATTTCTTCAATCACTCCTGCCTGAATTAAAAAATAAGTGTCACATCTAGAGAATTCAAGAACATGTAACAAAGGTGAGGACTTAGAAAAACATCAAAACTATTGCTTGACTGATACTCGCTGCCACATTATATCACATGTGGATCTAAACACAGGAACCCAAATTAAAGGGTGTGTCGACTCATCTTTTTCCATATCATTGAGAGAACTGAGCAATAATTAATTCACTCTCGCATGATTATAGGTTAGATGGCAATGAATACAATCAAACTTTGCAGTATAGATAACTACTATTCTTATAAAAAAAATTCTTCTCAGCCAAAATGTTTAATGTGTAGAACAAGACAAGTCTATTCACATAATGCTAAACTATGGGGCATACATGATTGTAACTCCAAACAACATTAGTTAAGCCAGATTGGGCATTTAGAACATTAAGTGCGGTCAAAAGATATTCTTGCATGCCATTAAAATCACTCCTAGACAGTAAACATCAGAAGAATAAATAAAGATATTTTTCTTACCGATAAAGAACTTGAATGAATTCTTGTTCATAGGTGAAGAGATAATATTACCTTGGTCATTTCTTTGCTAAATTCTTGCATTGTGACTGCCATTTCTGGAGCTTTCATGAGGTTATTGACAATTTTCATGACCTCTGCACTCTTGGACAAATGACCAACAGTACGGGCAATTGCTGCAAGTTTCATGGGACATAAAAAAAAAATATTATTTCACTGAAAAATATTTCAAAATTTTCTTGCCAAAAAACTCAAGAAAAACAAACACACAATCAACGAGAACAAAGTACAAATAGAACTAAAAGAGACTTCTACACGCATGACAAAGCCTTTCACTGCTGACATCACATCCATAGACCAAAACATGAATTTACATAGAAAGATGGTAAGGAGTTCTAACTTCTATAACTCATTTTCCTTATATATTGAGTTTATAGAATACCTATAGAAAAAGTCATTACAGTGAAAATCTCCATCCACACAAGTAGGTCATTGCTTATCAGCAATAGAGTCAAGTCCATTGAATATAACTTTAACCATAAAGCCGTAGCAAAAGAATTTCTTTGCAGCTTGTATAGAAATAAACTTAATGGTGGGCTTTCCTGCCATGTTCAATGCAGTCACAACACAATTATACATGTAAATATATCTCTATATTTGTTTCTCCCTTCTTTCTTTTTTATTTGTTTTCTGAAGAGAAACATAGGTAATTTTTTCAAATTATAGTAAAGTTCTTTCATTATTTTTGATTTGTCATTTTACAAATAAGCTAGAAGTGAATTCTTCTTAAACCATATATTTACTCTTATAAATTGGTTTCATCTAAATTCTACTCTTCTACACTCTCTGGTTCAAGTTTGTTATTTGTGCTTAAATAAACTATCATAGAAGATGTCTAGCAGCATGGCTTGCCATCAGTTGAGAATTTACGCCCCTGTACTGATCAGATATTACATCAACAACAACTCGGAACATAGTTTGCCCATTCTTTACAAAAACTGTTCTTTAAAACTTAGCATTGATGTACTATATAATTCTCTGAAGCATAACATGTGAATTTTTATGTTATTCTGAAATCTAAGTCCCAAAAACGAAAAAGAAAAGAACAATATGGAAGTAATTTCCTTCAGTGACAGTCACAAACAAGGTTCATCGACTTGATGTTTAAAAACGAGGTAAAGTGCTATTTTTATCAGGACAATATACATGCTTGCATGAAAATAAGAAATATGTTCAGATAAGTTAAGCACCATACCAACACTTTCTCCAAGATGCATTGATATTGAGTTCAGTTGGGCTTTATTCTCATAAAGGCGATTCACAGCCTTTCTTGACATCACAATTTCCTTTGCAAGTGCCTGAATTTAATTCACATGAGAATTTTGAACATAGATTACATGGAAAAGATGAAAGCCTGATTATAACATAGTAACAGTAGTAGACATTCAATGTAAGGTGAACATCCAAGCATCCCATGTGGCTAAACCTAAACTCAGATGCACATGTCATGCCCACATAAAAAATGAACTTAGACACACACGCAACAGGGCTATAATACTCCATCACTCCTTTAAATTACTCTTGCAACGAGGGCAGTGATACTCCTGATACCAACAAAGAAAGAACATGGACAAATAGAAAAACACTATCATTTACATAAGAGACTTTATTTTAAGACACTTTTGCAATGAGGTTAGTATTCCTGATTGAAACTTAAAGATCAAGGCCATAACAGCATAAGTTTACTCATTTACAACCTCAAATGGGCATAGATTTTTTTTTTTTTTTAATAGAACCTAACGTACATAAACCTGGTAGCTTTCCAAACCAGGTGAGTGTCCTGCACCACATAAAACACTTGCAATAACAGGAGACCATCTTGGCCACATAATTAACTGCAATTCCTTTCAATTGCATAATCATAACCCACAAATCCTTCAAAGAAGATGACTTTAGGAACTTTATGTACTAAGGAACAACCTAAGACGTCACTGATAGAGTTTAAAAGCACATCAAAACATACGTATCCATGAATCTTAAATCTTCAATCATTATAAGAACCCATACTTTTTCAAAGTCCCATTTTCTTTGAATGATCTTATATAACCAGTTTAAAACCATAAGATAGAAAATATCATCAAATATACAACAACAACAACAACAACAGCCAAAGCCTTAATCCCAAATTTTTGGGGTCGGCTATGGATTCTCAACAGAATAATCAGAGTTGGCAAAATGCATTTTTTTTCTTCCATTCCATTTTATACGAAGTCATACTCTCTATTACATCCTTATCTAACATGTCCCTTTTTACTACATCTACTAATGTTATTTTAGATAATGTTATGAAATATATATACCAAAAACAAAAAGGCTAATTATTTTTAAAATACATGAATAATGAACCATATCATATATCCTGGAAAAGCAATAAAAATTGGTAAATTACCTTTGCTGAGCCCATGTCATTTCTTTTGGCAGCCTCTCTAATTGATTTATGCACACTCTTCTCCTCTCTCTGAACATCTAAAAAACAAACCCATGAATTTTTTTTAGACAAAATCCATCACCAAAACACAAATTCAGACAACCCCATCAATCTAAATGTTAAATCTTTAAAACCCATTAAACCAAAAATCCAAAAAAAAAAAAAAAAAAAAAAAACATCAATCTAGAATTTCCTTGAAAACCCATGACACAAAATCAGATAAAAAAAGGAACATGCCTCTGATTTGACGCTCGATGTTGCGGCACTCTTGGCGGAGTCGTCGCTGCCAATCTCTCAATTGATCTTGTGGGCTCGCTTTGGGCTTTAGCATGCTCTTAAATTTGTCCATTTTTTTTCTATGCCTTTCAATTTCAAGCCCCAGAAGAGAATTCAGAAGTAATTTAGGATCAGAAGATGATATTCTGCTTAGGATCAAAATTCAAAGCTTTTTCTCAATTTTCCAGGAAGTTGCTGTCTTCTTCTGCGGGAAAAGAAAAAGCGCGGCGTTAGTACGATGTCGTTTTTTAGTTTAACTTTTTTTATGAAGCAACTACGCCGTTTTACTACTTCGCAACTTTTTTTTATTTTTTATTATTATTATTATTTTTTTCTATGGTAGCCTTTGTAAACTTTGAAACTGTATATATCTCCAGTGATAATAGCAATGTGGTGTTTTAATCTCTATACAGACATAGAAAAATTCACTACTTTATGTGGGGAAGTCTTTCTTTTCTCTTCTCACTCAAGATTTCGCCCTGAAGTCTTTCATCCATTTACATGAAAAGTTAGATTCATACTCTATTTAAATATTACTCAACCATTTCATCTTTAGTCATTCTTAATCATTTTTATACAAAAAGAAGTCTTCCGCAAACCCCTTAGATAGTTGAATCCCTTGGGTGAGTCGAAGAGTTAATTATATTTTACTGCACACTTGACTTAGCAAGAGAGAGGAAAGAGAAGTCATCTTCCTCATTCCCTTATATCCATGGTCGAATATAGTAAGGGTTTTTTTTTTTTTTTTTTTTTTTTTAAGGTTTTCTTCATTTTTTTCACTATTTTTTCTTCATTAAAACTCCATCACTCTTTCATAAAACTTGAAAGCTAGGTAGTTCTCTTCTCTTTCCTCCATTGAATCAAGGTAAAACTTGCTTTTACTATTTTGTTTCAATTTTTGTAAGTGTTTGGTGCTATGGGTATGGAACTTTTTGAGTTCTTGGTTCAAAACTATTTAGCTTTTCACAACTTGCTTACTTGATTTTCCCATGTGTGAATAAACTTTTTATCATGTATGCTTCTGTATGAACATGATCACCATTATGAGTTCATGCTAATTTGCTCACTTGTGATTAATTTGTGCTACTAAGAATAAAACATGTCATTTATGTCTTGGTTTCCATACTTTATGTTTACCTTGAATTTTAACTGACAAAAAGTGTCGAAATGCCTTCGACCACTCCGTGTTGGCTTAGGCCATCTAAGCCCTCTCTTTCTTAGTAGAATTATTATTTTGGTAGATCCGGATTATCACTACTCTGCTATACTGGAAACTTTTTTACAGGACCGTCTATTATCCAAAAATCCACCCAATTACACTTTCGAGTTCATCTCACTTGGGTCCATCAAAACACAAAGATAAAAAGGGAGTTGATAGATTTTTTTTATAATTTTTTCGATGCTTATAGACTTATCAAAGATTTATAGGCCTTTTTGTAATGAAAAAGAGTTACTGAAATTTTTTTACCTTTAGGCGCTCCGCCAATCCTAACCAATTTGTGTAAAAACCATTTTTTTTAAATCCTAACACCGTCAAAAATTCAATTTTAAAGAAACTATTTTTTTCTTTTCACTCAAACATAAATTCAGCTCAGTTTTGGATTTAAAAGTCTAGCAATCTAGACATTATATATTCAGACGAGAGAGGTTTAAGTGATAATAAAAATGCTAAAACTGTTTAATTTTTTTGGCCAAGAGATATATTTTGGGATTATCAGTCTTTTTTTTTTTTTTTTTTTGAAAGATTTCCATCTCCACAACAACGAGAAATTAATGAACACATATCAAATAACATAAAGCTGTCAATATGATAACTTCACACGTATTAAGCCACATGTAAGGACATATTATTTACATGTGAAGCCTTTATAGGCATCAATCTGGAAAGGAATTTACTGACAAACCTTATTTTTCAAGAATAAGAAAACAAAACTATAAAGTTTGCAATTACATCTCAATTCGACCTATAGTCTAATTGGATTAATATCAATAATCCACATAAAATGTCGAGATCCCAACAGCTATTAAATTCCCTTAAGCTTCCAGATTTAATCAATGTAATGTAATAGATTGATTTTTATA
Source organism: Fagus crenata (assembly GCA_014362285.1). Lineage (NCBI taxonomy): Eukaryota > Viridiplantae > Streptophyta > Magnoliopsida > Fagales > Fagaceae > Fagus > Fagus crenata. The sequence continues at coordinate 460,663 of BKZX01031966.1, forward strand.
CATACCTTTTATCTTGTAGTGTGTTGGATAATATTATAAATTATACAATATGGTATTTCGAGGACTAAATTCGGAGAAATCATGTCGGTGACAACCAAGCTTGTTTATGTTAGTTAATCCAAAAGCATTGCTCAAAACCAATTCCAATTCAAGTTTTGATGTGCCACTCTTAGAATCAATAAAAATAATAAGGGTAAAACTTATGCACTTAGGATATTTAAATTCAATTAGGAACCTAATATACTTGACCTAACGAACTATACCTAAGTTTTACCCTAATAATAAAGTCTTCTCACGATTTACTAATTGTAGTTGCCTATCTTGAACGTTTACTGAGTTGGTGATATGGAGATAAATGTTGTTTATACCACCCAACCAAAATCCTTTGGCATCCTAGAAAAATTTGAAGGGTTTGAAAATCAATGAAGTAAAAATAAAATTAATTACAATAACAGCATTTAAGAACAAGAACACAGAATAAAATAAGTAGCTCCTATGATTACAAATAACAGAATTGCAAAGCATGTTTTTCAGTGACAATTACAACACAATTTTCTTCAATGGTAAATGCTGAATGAGATATATCAACATCTTACAAATTGAGAGCTATACTGTTCGGTAAAATGTGAACTTTATAATTCTTGAGAAAACCACCCCCCACCCCCTAAAAAATGGGACTATATGAGTCGTGTTAATTTGAAGTAAATGGAAGAATCGGCTACAAGAAATAGACTGTCAAGGATTCAAGTATATCCAACTTCCATCACTCTCCATTCCACTAAACATTATCATAAGCTATCTAATCAAAAAGGCCTTCATCAAACCAAATATCAACCAAGAAATCTACCATCTCCTGCACAAGCGACCAATCAACCAGACTCACATAAGCACTTCCAAATCATAGGCACACTGTAACACTATGTTTATTAGTTTCAGAATCCTTTTTTTTTTTTTTTTTTTTGGGGGGGGGGGGGGGTAATAAAATGAGTAAACTCAGAACCAATTTAAAGACATAAATGGCATCTCAGCACCATATAGAATGAGTTACATAACTATGATATGAGCAGTTCTATCTTTTGTTCTCTTTTTCAAGCTTCAAATCCAAAACTTTCTCTCTCACACAAGCATTTGCGTGCACATGTGCATGTGAGCACCCTGTGCTAATGTTATAAGTAAAGAAATATTTGGTACAAGAACATGACATGCATGTATGAATTGTGTGTGTCAAGGAAGCTTACAGGTAAAGGGATTGACTCTGGAAAAGGCTCATTAGTCAAGAGCAGATCTTCATAAGCCATGGACCAACTGCAACAAGAAATTTTGCAGATATCTTTCAGTTATCATGTGAGTAGCTACACGAAAACGACATTGGACAAAGCCTGTGATAGCCAAGAATATTATCATACAGACACAAACAAATTCCAAATATATATAACAGCCACGTGCTCTAATCCTTTGAGCTAAAAGCCCCATCCTATATTCACTGTATCTGTTCTTAACAGTACCCTAAAAAATAAAAAGAATCTTTCCTCTCCCCAACCATTTCAGCTTAAGAAGATGTGAAAGCACCTCTCTTTTTAAGAATGGTACGTTCAGAGATGTGAGGTGCGAAAGGAGTTTCATAATTGGGTTTTTGAATAAGAGGACTTCCTCATTCTTAATAGATATAAAATTTGTAGGTGTATGTATGTGCGAATGTATATATATATACACACATTATTGTAGGTATGTCAGCAATCTTTTCTCTTTCTTTTCTAATTTGCAACATTATCCTCATTTTATGACACAAGGTCTGATAATGAAGATGAATCAAACCAAGTCCACATATATTTTAGTTCAGAAGCACACATCCCTCCTTGACTAGTACTGCAAACACATCAAGTCTCCAATCTGTAATCAAAGACCACAATCACACCTACATCTGTTGATACATGCAGCAGCCAGAACACACATGCTGCCACTTAAGCTAACTGACATGGGTCAAATCTCAGTACGACCCCCATGCTTCTTTGCTTCATGCCCAACCTGCAATTGCAGTATTTTCTTGGGGTGTAATTGAAAACTGAATAATCTCAATGATTAGCTTTAAAAGTAAACTGTCTCCAAGCATATACATGGTATTAAAATCTTTAGCATTGACTATTGATCCCGTTGTATCAAAGAAGCTTTGGGAAAAGTATAAACCTTAGAATTGGGTCCTTTGCCTTTCTTTTTGGTCGTCGAGATGAATCCCCCATCCACTTTCTTCTACTCTCTTGCCAGGCAATTGCAGCTACACAACACATTCAGCCTGATTACTCTTCAGAGAACAACTTTTGAATCATGACTTACAATAATTATGAAAAAGATTAATAAAAAAGAAAAGAAAACAAAAAGTAAAGTACACTCTTGGTCTTCACAATAATATTGCTATTTCATCCTTATTCGTCCAAATGCATCAATGTTACCCCCTCAACATTTTACTTCATTTCAACTTCTGTTTTTTTTTTTTTTAATAAGTAATAAAATCTGATACTACCTTCTTTTAGGTTTAGCAGTATTATAAAACCCTTTGGCACAAGATCACCCAAATCAAGAGACTTACCATGATTGACAAATACGGAGGTGCCCATATCTTTATCTGTGGGCTGATTTTCTTTATCAGTACATGTAGAATGTTCCAAAGGTTGTGTCCGGTTGCAACGGAGACTTCCAGTATTGGGCTCCATTGTCTCTGAACCGAACGACCATTCCCTTCTGCAATGACACAATGATTGTTGACAAGAGTTCCTTTTCAGAAGCCTAAGGTTCTATTAACAGATATGGCCATGTGAAATACAGCAAGGTGACAAAACAGCTACTGGTCAGCATAAAGTAGCTCTTCTGTGCTATGGACAAGTGAAGGAAGAAAAAAAAATAAAAATAGAGCATCTTACTATACATATTCGTTGACAACCCCTAGCTATGTAATTTGAAATTATGCAAAATTTCTTGGGAAAATTGAATAGATTCTCTCAAAATGAGAAATTCATGAACCATGCAAAACAGTTACAAATTTTTGGTTACAATTTTGCATAATAATATCTAGAAAAATTCACAGAATGTGCAATTTAATTGCAAAATTCCCAAGAACCTAGCACCCTAGAAAAGACAAAGATAACATGAGCTCCATCTTATGAACCACATTTTCCTAATCAGTAAATTCATAGTTGTTTATTATTTCTCCATTTCATTCAGGTTATTTCTAGATACACAATGCAAAGCAAGAGTGGATGTGGTTGGAGGGAAAGAGCAAGGATAGCCTTTTTCAATGGCAACAAACTGTTACACTTCCATCGGCCAATGGAAATGTTGGGTACTCTAATCTTTGAAAGACGATCTTTCACAAATTTTCACTTCTCCCTCTCTCACTGATTTCCTCTTCATTTACGTTCCTAGAAATTGGTTTAACAGGTATCGGTTCACCGTACCTTATAATCTGACTTTTATCAAATCCCAAATAGATAAAACAGACTCCCTACACATCAAGTGTCAAATGTCCTGAGAGGTAGCAAATTTCTTGAGATAAAATCAAACTTAGAAGATACTAAAGCTACTTGTCAATACAACAGCCGCATAATTTATTGTCACACTAGTATCTCATCATTATACTCTCTACAGCCATGTGACACTTATTTTTTATCTCGGACACCTTTGCATCTTCACTATGCAATCTAGACCACTGCTTATAGTCCAATCAACTCCAAGCATTTGCAAGATCCAATTTTCATATAGTGTCCTCCATTTTCTAGACTTCCAAAAATGCAATCATCAATTTTCATACTTTCTATCTTCTATCAACTCTAGCACATCACAGCAAGACCCCATTTCCTTGTTTGACACAAACACAATTAATGGTAGATCTAAATCTTTCATAACTCTCCCCATCTCTACCTAATAAAAAGTTAAAAACGCTCGACAATCACCACTTGTTCAACACAAACCTAAATGTTAGATAAACAGAACAGATTTCATTTTCATCATAAACCCACATCATGTGAAAACCAAATAAATAAAAATTATCCCACCAAAAAAAGAAAAAAAATTGTTACACCATACCCATACATCTCTGAGCTAAGATTCTACATAATTCCTTAGTCAAAATCTCAAAAATTGTTTACAAACCGAATTGAAGGATTAGATAATTCAAGAATTCATCTTTTAGCTTCCAAGATGCAAAACATAAATCTTCATTTCTTCACCAAATTGATTCACTACTCTTGAATCTCAAAATTCTCAACTTCTACTTAAAATTTAACTTCATTGATGTTGCTTTCAAGATAAAATTAACTGAAACGATACAACTTCTGCAAAAAATATAAGAGAAATAGCTCCAAGATTACACACAACAGATTTAACTTCTAATAAATAAATAAATAAAGGAAAAATTCCAAAAACAACAAATACGAGGCTAAACCCATGATTTTCTTTCAGAGTTATTTGCAATGCATTTGAACCTAATAGTTAAAAATCAACAAACCCATTTTATATTTATACAGAAGCATTCTACTAGTGAAGCAACAAATTAAGAATAAAAATGAAAATAATATAACAAAAAATAAGAAAAATAAAATAAAATAAAATTTTAGGCCATACCTTATCGCGCACATCTTACAGAATCATTTTTTTGAAGCAGATAAATTGATACAAGCAGAGAGAGAGAGAGAGAGAAGAGATTTTTGATAAATGGGTTTGGGTGATAATAAATTAATAATAATAAGAGAAAGAATTAGAATGACAATTCTCTTTGTATGTTTCGTGCTTCGTTCGCGGTTTATGTTTCCCACAGACTTTTATGTTTCTTTCTGACGTGGATCAGATGTGTCCTGGTCCTATTTCTTTGTTTTTATTTTTATTTTTATTTTTTGAGAAGACGTGGATGTGTCTTTGGATAAGTAGGCCAAGGTTTACTATATCAAGGGAATAGCAGTAATACCCTCAACCGACTAACTGAAAATGCAGAATTGAAAATGATCTTAGAGGATAATTTGGTCATTTCAGGTTGCAAAAGGCAAGATCCTATTTGGGATTTCAGAGATTTTTTATTGCCGCATTTCATTTGCATGGTCATCATTTATGCAAATTATTCTGCATACTTTCTTTTTCTTTTTTTCTTTTTAACTCGATAGGTTTTTTTGTTTTTTTTGTTTGTTTTTATTGACTCTAAGTGTCCAAGTTAGTGCGCCTACCTCGACTAATTCCAAAGGGATACGTAACGCCTTACTAGTTAGGTGTATTGCGATAGGCACAAGACTTTGCCTTGAGTAGGTAGTCATAAGGGGACTTGAACTAGTTACCATTGGGGAGCACATCCAATACCAGACCGATTAAACTACCCCTTGGAGTTTTTTAACTCAATAGTTGGGTTGGGGTATTTGAAACTATAGTTTTTTTATAAAGACAATTAGTTAATATCAATTGAGCTACAAAACTTTTGATATGTAGCAAGTTTTTTCTAATATAATGGTAATAGTTTAATTTTAAACCCTCTTTGCTTCTTGTTTTAAAAATATCTTTTTTATTTTTTTTATTTTTTATAATAATTGAATGGAAAACAATGTGAAAATGGGTTATCAATAAAATCTTTTGTAATTCAATATTCAATAATATTGTTGCCCGTCAGAATGTAACCTAGCGATAAGAGGGTTCGAGATGAGTTGTAAACTCAAACATTTTGAGTTTGATCTCCACAATAAGTTTCTTATTGATTACTCGATATAGAGTTTTTGGCTAATGAGGTCACGTATTCATGATTTACTGCCTAACACAGAGTTTTGGTGAGATTTCTCGTTATAACAAAAAAATAAAAGTATTGTTTAATCTTCTTTATAAAGAGGATTAAGGTTCAAATCTTCTTCTCCTACTAGTTGTAACAATTAGACTATATAAAAAAGTATTTAAAAAAAGTTTTATAGAAAAATAATCTTGAAGAGTCTTTTTTAAATATATAAAATAATTTTTTTAAGATACAACCAAGTACATTACTGATGTCTGTCCAAAATATCCAAAACCGACCTTAGCTCAGTTGGTAGAGCGGAGGACTGTAGTGGGTTGATCCTAATAGAGATCCTTAGGTCGCTGGTTCGAATCCGGCAGGTCGGATTCTCTGTTTTTTCTTAGCTCAAAGTTTAGAAAGTCGCAACTTACTAACGGTAACTTATTAGCTAGAAATTTATTTTATATTTTTCTTCTGCATGTACTATATCTTGTTTAGGAAAGTATGCAAAGCAGAATTTATTAGACTAACGGTAACTTATTAGCTATAAATTTATTTTAACCTTTTTCTTCTGTATGAAACATCTTGTTTAGGAAAGTTTACAAAGCAGAATGTTATTAGATATTTAATGAGTGTCAAACATTTCAAAGATCAATATGCAAAAAAGGCATTAGAATATCCAATGGTGTATCATGATACAATGACGTAATAAGTTTTCATCTACTTCTCTTATTTTCCTTACTTAACAAAAGAAGAAGAAAAAAAAAAAATTGAACAATTTGTAGTCTTTTCATCTTTTGATTCAATGGTCCTTAAACTATATCATATGTGTTTTTTTTCCTCTGTTGGACATGTGATAATGTATTTTTTTTCCCTTTTATGATGGACATGTAAAAAAACCATTGTAACTTCTGAGTAACATTTTCTTTCAGCTGCAAGTTTGTTTTCTTAATTACTTAGGAATCCAAAGGTGTCTGTCTCATGGGTGGGAAGTAGATTTTTTATTTTTGGAAATTTAGGTGGGAAGTAGATTTAGTCTTACTAAAAGTTGGGACACCAGTTATAAGTTATAACTTCCTTTTTAATCTTTTGGTACAAAAATCCTTGCACTAATTTATGGCTTTGGCTTTTGAATTTAAATGTAGACTAAGAAATGTTTTTTTTTTTTTTTTTTTTTCCAAAAACTAACTAGAAATTTATACAGGGCAATATATTCCTGAGATCAAAATGCATAAAAAGGCATTAGACCATTCCACGGCGTATATGGAGTTGTAGCCTTTTCATCTTCTAGTACAATGGTAAAAATTAGTTTTTAGACAAAGTTTCCTTCAGACCAGTTAGGAAAAATATTCTTTCAACCCATTATATGAATAAGACCATCAATTTGAATATTTAAACAAATACATGTTAATAGTTTTATAAATCATCACATAGTGGATTGAAAGAAGATTCTCCCAGATTGGTTTGGAGGTAAGCTTTGTCCTTGGTCTTTTATAAGTAAAATTAAATTTTATATTAGGTAATTTTACTTTAGGTTGGACATGATAATAAAGACAATGTAAGTTGTAATCTTTTCATTTTCTAGCACAAATGCCTACTACTAATTTATGGAAACTTATTCAGTGAGATCCACCATTTATGTGCAAGGAAAGAGTACTCAATAGTTACTCCTAATTTATGGCTTTTGAATTTAGATGTAAGAAAACCAAAAACACATTCAATTTTCTGACAAATAATCAAAAAAAATTTTCCCAATCACTTTTTCTTTTTGGTCGGAACCATGAAATCGGAAATCTGCTTTTACTATGGAATCGTAGTATAAGGGTCTATAAAACTGGTAGATAAAGCAGCCAAACTATGAATTTAAAGTTTGGCCTTTCAGCTGTAACCGAGAATTTAAGATAGATTAGTTTAGAACGGGTAATTCAAGCCTCTATATTAAGAATTGTCTCTAAGCCTAGCATAAAATCACACGGCCCTTTAAGTCAGGTGAGGGGAGGGGAGGAGACTTGGATGTTAAGTGGATCTCAGTAAAGAGGTAGAAAATTCAGGTCTTCTCATTTGAAGCAAAAATAGGGTTAAAAAGGAAAAATTTGCCAATGGCATGCCGTTCCCTGTTTGGGGTTAACATCTGGGGTTTGATTCCGTCTCTCCTACTTACACTTACCCCAAAAAAAAAAAAAAAAAGGTTAAAAAGGAAAAATTCCGGCACTATCAATGGCTCAAAAAGAACAGACTGAAAAACATTGAGCTCTGTTTTATAGTTGAAGTAATGCATACAACATCTAAGCAATCAGGCTTGTCTAGAACCTAATATATTAAAACCTCACATATTTTAGGCAAACATGCCCTCATGCCCTCATGGTACTATCTCTCCTTTTCTAAATGCTATTTACAATTTAACAGTCATCTCTTTCTATTTATTTACACAAAATACTCAGGTGAAGAGTACTCACCCTGACTAAGTACGTCATTATCAGAATGAACAGAAGGTATACCAGAAAGCCAGGAAGCACTTTGATCTATCTGAAGATATAAGATGATCAATGTTAAGAATAAGTAAGAGACAATACATCAATAGAGTTGTCTTTATCATTTAAAATATCAGGAATTCGTACAAAACAATACATCGATAAGGTCATCTTTATAACAAACACCATTAGTTCATCACTGAAGATGGGGTAGAGTGTTTTTCTTTCATCATGTTTTATTAACACACAATTACCATTATCGTTCCGAACAAAGTTTTCCTTTAAACCAGATTGAAAGAATCTTCTCTAACTCATTTTTTTGATAAATAGATTGAAAGAATCTTCTCTAACTCATTAAATGGCGGCTCAAATGACAATCTACATGTATTTTGTTTAGATGACTCATTAAGTCATTTAAAAAAGTCATATAACTATTAAATAGGCCATGTGACTTAAAAAACAAGTAGATACTTATTTGAGTCACCACATAGTGGGTTGAAAAAACTTTCTTTTAAACCAATTTGGAGGAAAATTTTGTCCTTATGGTTCCAAGGAGTTACAACAAATGCACTCACAATCAAGTGGCAGAAAAAAAATGCTCTTTTAAGGTGAGCATTTTTATTAAATTATGAGTCCAAGAAACCTTCAATCAAAATCATAACGATAAATTAAAACATCTCACCATATATGCTAAAGTGTCTTATAGAAGGCAGAATGGCATATCGGTATGTACAACATTATTTTTATTTTCTGAACTGCACACAGACATTGTTTTCCCTTAAATTAATAATATGTTGCAGTGTGCATGACATATGGTATTTGTGCTAACATTCAACCAATGGTTCAGGATCAACAGTGTTAAGATGTGGAAGCATGGGTATTGATTGGGATATCATACAGGTAAGACCAGTCAAAGAGAGTCAATACATTTTAGAAGAAGAGTAGGACCAAGCGTGTCTCCATTAAATAAGTAAATAAGAGCTCTTAGACTAAAAACTTCAATGACAGGGATGCTTGCCCGGGAGCAATTACGGCATATTTCTAATCTGTTCCTAAGGTGCTTAGTAATAGCTATCCTCAGCATTTTGTTAAATGACAACTAACTGTCTGCCTACAACTTTACGGATTCAGAAATATATCACCAAACTGACATCTAGGAGGAAACATTATAAAAAGTATAAAACACTAGCATGTCAAAAGTTAGAACCTATATGAAATCATTTGAGGGGTGAAATGCAGAATCTATATTTAATTGGAATAAAATCACATCTGAAGACATTGATGCATTGATGCTAAAAGGGAGATAGTTTATGCGAGTGTGTAAACAAAGTATTCCTAACAAATACAATCACCAACAAATGAAAGGAGAGTGAATTGACAAAATCGAACAAAGATTGCAAACCACTAGAACCTATGATTCAGGACCACTCAAACAACATTCTTAGAAAACTAGATTTCAACACCAAAATAGTGGACTCCTTATCCTTGAAGGTATGGTTGTTCATTTCCTTCCATATAGGCCACATTAAACAAAGAGGGGCAACTTTCTTTTTGATAAATTATTGATTGTCCCAAAAGTTTTAACTTTAGAAAATAATGAATTAAATCATTTAACCATTATTCCCCCCTTAAGTGTAGGGCCAGACTCCCTCTTAATAAGTGGGACTCAACACGTGAGATTTAAAAAAAAAATTAAATGGGAGGTAGAGTGGTGACGGGGTTTAAACTTAAGGCCACCTACTTTGATACCTTGAAAAATTACCGATTGTCCAAAAGCTTAAGCTGTTATGAGAGGATAAATTTAAACATTTAACTATTATTCTAACACCTGCAACAAACCTATCTTTACTAAACTAACTATACCATCCAAAAAGGACATCGATCACTTTCTTTGGCATCACCCATTGTACTCCAAACCTAGTGAAGATAAAAGCCCACAATTCACTATCCACTCTACAATGAATTAGCAAATGGTCTACTGTTTTGCTAATACACCTACACATGTAACACTAATTTACCAAAGTAATACCTCTTTTGATAAGATTATCCCCTGTTAGTATCCTTTCCAATGGTGTTGTCTAAAAAACTAAAAAAGCAATTCTCTTTGGTATCTTTACACGCCATGTACTCTTCCATCTTACATCACTGAATCCAGAGAGTATCATAATATGATTTCACATCAAACTTTCCATTGCCTCTCAATCTCCACTCCAAGCGATCATGAGCACCACCGCTTGGAGTATTGGAATATAGAATGTTAAGGAAATACTCAACTAACTCCAGCTCCCAATCATTGAACTGATGAACAAATCTAATGTTCCATGATGTGCTCTCTCCTCCAACTGGTTGTTGGAGACAAGAATATATAAATACATCTTGTCAATTGTGATGGAGTACAACTCAGGAAATAACTCTTTCTGTGCGTGATCACCACACCAAGTATCATGCCAGAATCTTACCCTATATCCATCTCCAACCACTCTTCATGAGAAGAATAAAGAGACAGGTGATAAGGGATCACCCTGTCTCAATCACCTATTGCATAGTTGGTTGTGTTTGAGAAAAAAAGAGGGAAAAAAAGAGAGAGAAAGAACTCAAGGAGAATAAAAAAAAAAGAGACAAGGAGAAAGAACTCAAAAAAAAAGAAAAAAAATGAAGAGGAAGGAACAATAGGCCAAGTTGGTTGTGTTTGAGAAAACAGTCAACAAAGCCTTAATTTAACAATAGTTGAGCAGGACCAATCAGATATTAACAGTTTAGACCCTAAAAACAAAGAGACTTAAGTTATCTTGTTTCCATTTGTATAAAAAAAAAATACAGATAAATAAGTTTTGCAGCAGAAATAAAAGGTTTCAGTGATAAACATACCTATTCACAAGACCTTTGGAGAGAAAAGTTGTAACTTGTCTTTACTAATGCAACCAAGTAAACCCAAGCCCTGGGAATATGCATACTTCACATCAAGTATGGGAAGATGATGTGGTTTAAGATTCTGGCTGACAGTTAAAGTTGGCAATGCCCTCAAGCTCAATCCATGGGTCACTTCATCCCCATATGCAAAAATTGGGTGGCAATTCTCTATGTTTATAATTGTAGACTTTGTCATTTGAACATGACTTACATTGGCAGGGATAGATCCCAATTTAAAATAAAAGCTACCAGCTACCCTTCTGACGTGAACTAGAGAACCCACAGTTCCTTGATTAAGAACAGAGGATGACGGTGAAGATTGAGAACTGGTAGCTCCATTTGATGTCAGGATCTTAGGACGATAAGAAGCAACAATGTCATCACTTGTGGGGCTATACGCAAGTGACATGCAAATGCCTTGATTCTCCAAACCAGGAACTAGAAATGGCCTTCAACATATAGTAAGAGATACATTAGAATATATATATAAAAATATTTTCCCCCCAATTTCTAAAGCTTATTATGAAAGTAAAGATTCTCAACAATGTTGTTGTTATTATTATTAACAGGTGGCATGCTAGCTTATGCACAACAATTAGAGATTGAAGTCTTTGTATAGACCAACCTTTCTCTAGCACAACCAGTGTTCCACACACATGGGCCAATGGAAGAAGCAGTGAGCACTTTGCAAGCACTCAGACCAACAGCTGGGTTGTTTACAAGGGAGTATATAGTATGAATGGGCCGGGAGGACAATCCAACCATGCACTGTAGAGGACTTCTGGTCTGACGCATATCAAATACCAAAAGCATACCATTCTGCAAAATTGATATAGTGAATTTTATGTTGTCCAACTCACAAGTATTTGAATCTTATAAAACTATAAAAGCATCAAACCATATAAATCAACATGAAAAGGAAAATATATGGATTGCCTACAAATATTTTTGGGGTAAATTACATAAAAAGCACAAAGTTTTTACCCTAGTTTCAAATTGGATCCTAAGATTTAAATTCATCAATTAAAACCACATAATTTCCCCCATCCGTTAGCATCCATCAAATGAGAATAACAAAGAAGTGTCAAATCCAAATGGACAACCAGAAAGATGTCGTTTTAGAAATGAATAAAAACAGGGAAAATTAAAAAATAAATAAAAACCCATCACCAACCACATTCTTTCTCTCCCAATCCACCTTCTTTTCCTTCCTTCTTCCCTGCCATCTCATGCTCCTCATCTCACTAGTAACCACCTGCACGACCCAACCCTTGATTCCCAACTCTCTTGTGAGAGAATTGCAACATGGATGGAAAACAGAAGATTAGAGAATTTCTTTTGAGGTGCTAGTGTGCTACAAACTGAATAAGAGGAGCCTCCCTTGGCCCCTAGAGAGATTAGAATCACTATCAGAAGAGGAAAGAGCTTATGGGGTTTCAGAGTCCATGAAATACTACAGCATACAATGGTTCATATTGTCATTCAATATTAAAACAATTGGATGCAAAAGTGTCTCACCCTTCATCAGCTTTCTCAGGCTTCTCTCCGTAAAGAAAAACCCTTTTTTCTTGTTGCTAAATGTTAAGAGGTCCTTTGCTCTCCTTCGAAGCATAGCTATGTTGCTTCGAGGTAATACACTCTCATTTTACGCTCAGGGTATGACACCCATAGTGGAGGCTAGAGGCACTGCATATTCTTTTGTGGGTATTTGTTCATACTATTGGGACTAGAGATTCTTGTGAAAGTATTTCCTTTTGATAGAAAATAACAAAGATGTATTGACATCTAAAAACAAGTACAACAGATCCTGGAAACAGTTAAAAATGGGTCCAACACTACTTGTGAAATTAATTTCAGGAAATTGGTTCTAAATTTGTGTTATATCTGCTGGTGTTTTAGGGAGAACAGTTGGAAGTTAAGAGAGATTGTTGGGCAGGTAGGGGAGAGGAAAGACAGAGGAAGTGGGGAGGGAGGAGAGAGTGGTGGTCACTGACAGCAGCGGAGGATGTTTATTTGGCGTTATGTGCAAGTCATGTTGACTCCATTACTAATGTTAAAGGTAGACTCACAGTCACGGATGGGGAAATTGCAATGGAGAGAAAATAATATGGTCTTACAACCACAACAACCAAGCCTTAGTCCCAAAATTTTTGGGGTTGGCAAAAAAAAATTGTATGGTCTTACTTCATGAAAAAAACCCCAGGTTCAATTTGAAACTAGGGTAAAACCTTTGGGTTTTGTAATTTCCCCTAATTTTTGTTTTAATATACAAAATAAGTATGTATCAAGTGAAGAAAGAAAAAGTTTAGAGGTTTGATCTGTTACATAACAGAAATGAATATATACTAAATCCTCAGCAGCTGGCGAAAAAGATGTAATATGGATTTATAACTCTCTTGACAAAAACGAGCACCAAGGACTCTAAATTGTCATTACTCTTCAAAAATATGCTAACTAGAATACCAAGGATATTAAAATAAGGTAATAGTTGAGTGTCAAACCTGTAAACCAGCATAAATATAACTTGAACTGTTGAGATCCCATGCACATGACCATGCTGAGTCCTGGAAATCCAATGTTTATATGGAGAATTATAGACCAATTAGAAATTATCAAAATAAATAGTAGTAGCATCAGGGAAGAAAATAATTGCATAATGCAGCGTCCACCATTAGTTACAAGCAAAAAATAAATGAAGGCTGCATGAGCACTTATTAAATCTGCAGCGCAATAGGTCCCAGTGAACCTTCTAAATTAATTAGTAGTAACCTAGAGAGAGAGAGAGAGAGAAAGAGGAAAGTACCATAAAAAGGGATCCTGACAAATATTCAAATCATTCAAAGGGAAACCATCAAGATTAGCTCCAATCCTTAAGATAGCTACTTACTCTTCCCCTTTTTTTGTGCTTGTGCTGTTTCTTTTTTGGATTTTCCCTTTTCTTCCTTTTATCCCTTATTAATACTTTCTTTTGATAGAAAATGATGTATTTTATTGAGAAAGGATTACTCCGTGTGCATAAAGCATGAAGACAAGAGAATCAAATAATTACAAAGAAATTGCTAAACATAATAGCCTCTAGAAAGAATCAATGCTGCTAGATCTATGTCTCTCTCATCAAAATTGCTAATGCCAAAGAGGAGAAAGTTTCGAATTGCTGTTTCTGTGTTAATTACAGTTTTAGGTATTCGGATATTTTCTTCCTTGGGGGTCAATCATTATTCCAGAGGGCCGCAATGGGGGAGGGTGGCGTGGATTTGTGTATGAACTCCGCCAGATTTTGGGTCCTGATGTTAGCTCGGAGACAACTAAACAACGAATCTCTTATGCATCCACTAAAAATTCGAACGTTGCAGGGCCATCTAATGGAGGTGCTTCTTTTGCTGAGGTGGCGGAGGGGGTTGATAAGGCTCAAGGGGGGATGACCGGCGTGGGAGCTATGAAAGGAAAGAATAGTATTTTGGGGATGTCAACGGATACTCAGGATCAGTTACCGAAGATGCCGTCTGCATTGACTCTCAATTTGGAAAACATCAATTCTGCACATTCAAAGAGTGATTCGGGCGTTATACAATTTTCTATCCATATCAATTTAAAATGTGGACCCGATGGTCAATGGTCGGTACTTAAGGCCTCTATTGAGAATCAATCCATCCCTATTTTGGGTCAACCACCCAATCCGTTGGGAAATATTGTCACGGGCCCCTCCCAAGTGAGTAGACAAACTAAGCCCATTAGGAGGCCCATTACAGCCCAACAAAATGATAAGTTCGTGCGGGCCAAGCCCAAGTTTATTTGGAGATCTAGGAGTGGTCCAAGCCAATCATCGAGGAACCCAAGCACTTCGAAACAACACAGGTCAGAACCATCAGGTGGAATATTGCTTGAAACAGCTTTAATTCCAATCTTGCCTAATCATGAGCCCCAAGTGGAGATAAGGGCTCCTTTGGATCGTGTGGAGATCAACCCTCGTCCTGCGTGCATCGATCATACCTAGGGTTCATCATCGGACTGGATGTTGGAGCTTAGGGATGGTCGACGAGTCACGATCCCGTTATCTCTTCTTCAATTCGTGCCAAGTGTGGAGGACGTGTGCATAGGGGAGACGGCGATGGATCACGGTGACACTACAGATCCTGGACCAGAATCGGGGTCTTCTTCCGTTCCTCAATGGGTCGGCTTGTGGAGTGAGGAGGAAGGGGATGAGGATGATGTGACTGTGGTATGGGAAGATTCGGCATAATCCGAGGTGGGTAGAGAGATGGTATGTTGGGGATCGGAGGAGGAACCACTAATAGTGGAACCGTTGGCTATGGCGGAACCAGATGTGGTACCCAGTGGGGCTACCACAGCTCCGATGCTTGGCGTGTGTGACGGGGCCCATCCTAAATCAAAGTGGGTTCTGGAAACACTCACTGAATTTGGAATCGTGTTGGGGGCTTCCTATGAAGGATATGAAGAGGAATTGACGAAAATCTTGCAAGACATTGAAGCAAGAAGAAATCACAAAGTTGGCCAGGATACTGCAGGGAAGAAAGATGTGAAACCTGGGGGCAAAGGAAGTAGGGAGTTGAAGAATCTCGTTAGTACCATCAATTATGAGGCTAGGTCTGCAAAGACCAGGGGTCAGAGAGAAAGGGGTATGCCATTGTATTTATGCAGCTAAAGATTCTGTCTTGGAATGTAAGGGGGTTGAATGACAAGAGCAAGCGACTCCATGTTCGTAATCTTCTTAAACTTTGGGGGGCAAATGTGATCTGTCTTCAAGAGACCAAGCTTGATTTAGTAACAAGAAATTTGATGCGGAGTTTGTGGGGATCTCACCATGTAGATTGGCTTTATTGTGGCTTGGATGGGGCTTCAGGGGGTATCTTGGTAATGTGGGATACTAGGGTGGCGGAGAAAATTGAGGATGCAGTGGGCAATTTCTTGGTATCATGTAAGTTTAGATCTATTCTTAATCAGCAGAAATGGTTATTTACAGGTGTCTATGGACCTCAAACCAATCGGGATAGACTGTTGATGTGGGAGGAGCTGGCTGGTCTCTATAGTTGGTGGGGTTCGTATCTCTACAGACATGCAAGGGTTCTCCGATTTTATTGCTGCACTTGGGTTGATAGACCCTCAGTTAGAAGGTTGCTCTTTCACTTGGTCTAACAGCAAAGACATGGAAGCTAAGTCCCGCATTGATAGATTTCTATTCTCTCCGGATTGGGAGGATAAATTTCCTTCAATTATTCAACGGCGTTTGCCTCGATTGCTGTCGGATCATTTTCCAATCATATTGGAGTGTGGTCAACTCCAGAAATACAAACGGCCTCTCCGTTTCGAAAATATGTGGTTCAAAGCAGATGGGTTTATGAATAGAGTGAGACACTGGTGGCTATCATACCAGTTCGATGGGTCTCTTAGTTATATATTCGCCAATAAACTCAAGGCGCTCAAAGCTGATCTTAAGAAGTGGAATACTGAGAGCTTTGGTAACGTGGGGATCAAGAAGAATCAGCTCCTGTACGAGCTTCATGAGATTGATAGAGCAGCCGAGAGTCGTCTATTAAATTTTGATGAGAAGCTTCGAAAGGAGAGTCTTGTGACGGAGTTAGAGCAAACCATTCTTCTTGATGAGATTAGTTGGCGCCAGAAGTCAAGAGTTCTTTGGTTAAAAGAAGGAGATAGAAATACACAATTCTTCCATCAAATGGCCAACTCCAACCACAGAAACAACTCCATTTCTACTCTCTTAATTGATGGGGAAATGTCTACAGACTCGAATGATATCTCTAAGGCCATTATCTAGTTTTATACTAGGTTATATACGGATGATATGGGCTGGAGGCCAAAATTGGATAGACTCAGCTTTCCAACTCTCTCTGACGATGATGCTGGCTGGCTGGTCCGACCTTTTGATGAAGAAGAGGTTGTAGGAGTCCTCAACGGTTTTAATGGAGATAAAGCCCCTGGGCCAAACGGATTTCCGTTGGCATTTTTTCAAATTTGTTGGGATATCATTCGTAGCGATATTATGGGGGTTATTAGGTATTTTCATGACATGGGAACTCTTGCGAAGAGCTTAAATGCCACTTTCTTGACTCTTATACCCAAGAAAACAGATGCAGTGGAGGTAAAGGACTTCAGGCCCATCAGCTTAGTCGGAGGGGTGTATAAAATTCTATCCAAGGTCTTGGCAAATCGGCTGAAAATAGTGCTCCCAAAGTTAATTTCAGCAACGCAAAATGCTTTTGATCAAGGTAGGCAAATTCTTGATTTTGTCCTAATTGCGTATGAAGTTTTGGATAGTCGTTTGATGCAAGGCCAGCCGGGTGTTTTGCGCAAGTTAGACATTGAGAAGGCTTATGACCACGTGAATTGGGATTTCCTACTTTATTTACTTCGATGATGTGGTTTCTCAAGGCAATGGTGTAAATGGATACAATTTTGTATCTCTACAGTGAGATTTTCTATTATTGTTAACGATTGCCCCCAAGGTTTCTTTGGGAGTTCGAGAGGGCTTCGTCAAGGAGATCCTCTCTCCCCCTTGTTGTTCATCCTAATTATGGAAACGTTGAGTTGTTTGATGGACCATGCTATTGGTGGGGGATATATTTCAAGTTTCTCTGCGGGCACAGATGATAGCTCCCCTATGATGATATCACACTTATTATTTGCGAATGATTTCTGTTCTGTAATGCTGACCAGCATCAACTAGAGTATCTTCTTGCAGTGTTTTCTTGGTTTGAGGCTGTTTCTGGACTGAAAATTAACTTGAGTAAGTCAGAGATGGTACTTGTGGGGAATGTCCCTCATATAGGGGACTTAGTGGAGATATTGAGCTGTAAAGTTTCAGCATTACCTCTGACATATTTGGGACTGCCTCTAGGGGCAAGATTCAACTCTACAAGTATGTGGGATCCGATCCTTGAGAAGATGGAGAGACGGTTAGCGGGGTGGAAATGATTATATCTCTCTAAAGGAGGTAAGCTCACTTTACTCAAGAGTATCCTCTCCAATTTACCAACTCATTTTCTTTCTCTTTTTCATTTTCCAGCCACGGTGGCTGCTAAGATAGAAAGGATTCAAAGAAATTTCCTATGGAGTGGGTTGGGGGATTCTCATCCAGTCCATTTAGTGAAGTGGAATACAATATGTGATCCCTTGCAAAATGGAGGCTTGGGAGTGAAAAACTTGAGGAGGTTCAACCAAGCTCTTTTAGGTAAATGGCTATGGCGTTATGGGACGGATCGGGAGGCTCTTTGGCGACAGATTGTGGAAGCAAAGTATGGTGGGATGTGGGGTGGCTGGTGTTCAGATATAGGCCGGGGTCCTTATGGGGGTGAGTTTGTGGAAGTTTATAAGGCGGGGGTGGGATCATTTCCTCCCTTTTCTTTCTTTCAAAGTGGGAAATGGAGAGAGGGTGCGGTTTTGGTTTGATGTTTGGTGTGGTGATAGGCCTCTAAAGGTGGTATATCCTGGGTTATTTTCGATTGCTGGAAATAGGGATGCTTCGGTGGCTGATCTTATGTCATTGAGAAATGGTGTTTTACATTGGGAGCTGACTTTCTCGCGAAAGTTCATGATTGGGAGATGGACTCTGAATTCTTTCATGGATTTAATTTATTCTGCCACTGTGGAAGGAAATGGGGTTGATACTCTTTGTTGGCAGAGGAAATCTAAGACTGTGAAATCATTTTATCAAAGTCTGAGTCCTTCTCCTCATAGGATGTTTCCTTGGAAAGGTGTTTGGAATCCGAGAGTACCTCCACGGGTAGCTTTCTTCTTGTGGGCTACTGTGTTAGGAAAGATCCTCACTGCTGAAAATCTGAGGAAGAGGCATATTATTATTGTTAGCTGGTGCTGTATGTGTAAATCTGATGGAGAATCCATTGATCATCTCTTTATTCATTGTCCAGTGGCCAAAGAATTATGGAATGCAGTGTTCTGTCTTTTAGGGGTTTTGTGGGTACTGCCGCAGCATGTGAGGGAGCTGGTTGAAGGGTGGCATGTGTCCAATCATCGTCAGTTTCGGATTTGGAATGCTGTTCCTCACTGCCTCATGTGGAGTTTATGGAGGGAGCGTAATTCCAGAATTTTTTAGCATGGGGAGTTAAATATTGAGGATCTGAAACTGCAGTTTTTTCGAACTTTATTTGAGTGGATGCAAGCCACAAATGTCTCTTCCTGTGATTCTTTTCAGGACTTCGTAATCTCTTGTAATCCTTGATTTTTTAGCTCCTTTAGTTTTTTTGATATATGATAGAAATTCTAATCTAAACTCACACACACTAATATTTGAAGGCCTCGGGGATTGAACCCACACCCTCTTAGAGGAGTGGAGCTTTTTGAGAAGGGGGATTACCACTGGGCCAAATACCCAAGTGGCTAGTATACTGATGGGGCTGGTTTCTTCAATAAAATTTATTATTTACCAAAAAAATATTTCCTTCCTTGGGGCCCACATGTGAATCCAGTTTGGCAAAGGTCTACCTGATGTTGAAGGTTGTACTTGTGAGGAATCTAAGATTAATTAAGTTTACTACTTGAGTCATTGATTTTGAGGATTAGATCCTCAGTGGTACAACAGTAATTTTCTGCAGAGAATTTTATCTTCAGTCTGACGGTTTATTTTCAAAATTTAAGCCTGCTATTAACAACAAAGGATTTGCCCTATAAAATTCTATAGACAATGACTTCCTTAGAAAAAAGAAGGCAGTATTATCAAACTTCCAGGACTACATTAGCACAATCTATCTTCTGCATAAGCCATACAGGTACAGTATAACTTAACCTAAACCCTTCATTCAACATTAAGGGTTAAGTGGCATTCCACATTCCAGTCCCTGTTGTTGAATGGATGTTTCATGGATACCATACACTCCTAAACAAAGCACCCTTTGGCACAACTTCTCATTAAATTTTAGAAAAAACAACTATAAGGTCTTAATTATTTCAAAGCAATGGTATTCAAAACAAACTATCTAATAATAATATATAAGAGAAATGATAAAATATAAGGAACATTCTGTTTTCAAACACCAGAATTTAGAGAAAAGAGAATAAGTTGTACCGGCAAATCATGATTAATGACTAATTCATTGCTTCCATTGCTGAAACAACAAAACACAACAAGTTAGTTAGAGTCCAACAAGAATATAAATAAGAAAATAAAAAGCGACAGGCTGACAAAAAGATTACCTAAGAACGGATAATTTCTTCCCAAGTGAAGCTAAAAGGGTGAGTCTACCACATGGGGAAACACGTAGATCCTTAATGGCCTTTATTCTTGTAGGAAGCTGTATATCTTCATTTTCATGAGGATAGGCCAAGTTAATCTGTAAACAAGAGTTCATACCAATTAAACAAAAGAGCTGGACAAATAAGCACAGATGCATACACATGTTACAAAAATCCTTTCCCCCCTTAAAGTTCAAAGAAGAGATATACCTTGTTGAGCATATGTGTCCCACCCATCCCAGGAATCCTTCGAGCAAGAATGAGAATTTGGTAGGAAGCATCCATATCAAAGAGTGTTGCGCCTTCTACTACCAACTCATGCTGACAAAATTAAAGTTTCTTCATTAAAATCAAAGAGAAGACAAATGTCATCACAAAGAGAGTGGTCCAAATAACAAAGTCAAAATATTGAAGAAGCATTTGGAGTGGAAATCACATACAAGCCTAAAAGAACCAAACCAAAGAAACGTCATGATGTGATATGCATAAGACAGGATCAAAACATTGTAAAGCATGCCCCAGGATTGTATGATATGTAAGGGTGCAAAACGGCGTGTGTTACTAAGTATAAAAGTCATCATCAATAACAAATATGTTAAAGCCATAAACATTTTTTAGTGGGCTTGAAGTTTAATAAAGCAACATAATGAATAGATAAGAGATGAGGGTTGTCTTATAAATGTGACATTTTGGATTTGATACTCATAGCCAATGAGAGAGGTAGGACCTTGGTGCAACAGCAAGTGCCCTTCGCCCAAACAATGTGTCATAAAGATGGGAGTCTTGTGCACTAGGTACAACCTTTTTAACTCCACCTGTTTCAGTGCCAAGTTTTGTATATTTTGCTCACAACTAGTCCCAAGCCCCCAAAAAAGTAGAAGGGTGTGATAGGTTGATAGCCAACATCAAATTTACTCGTTTTTTTGTGAATGGTCAGTTACTTCAATTAGTATGTTGAGGATTTAGAGCCGATACCAAAATTTTGGGACTAAGGCTTTGTTCTTATTGTTGTACTCAAAGCCAATGATATTGGATAGCAGAAGATGTGACAATCAGTCGAGAGTGATTTGTAAAGTAGATATTGAGAAAATCTATTATCATGTGAATTGGAGTTGTTTAGTTTATTTGTTGGACACACTTGGTTTTGGTGACAAGTGGAAGGAAAGGGATTTCATTTTGTATCTCAATTGTCTGATTCTCAATCTTGGTGAATGATCCAACCGGTTTCTCTGATAGGTCTAAAGGCTTGAGAGAAGGAGATTCTTTATCTCCTCTTCTTTTTATTTTTGTTATGAAAAGTTTTAATAGAGTGTTATCCAGATCAATGGAAGGTAGGTATAGAGTAGGGTCCATATTAGGGGATGTCATGGGGAAGATATGGATACTTCTCATCTATTTTTACCTTCATCATACCATACTCTTTTGCAATTCAGTTCTTACACAACTTAAAGCTATTATATGTGTTTTACTTTCTTATTTTTGAAGTTGTCTCTGAATTGAAGGTGAATTTGGGTATGAGTGAATTAATACTTGTGGGTGAGCTGGGAGGGGCATATGAATTGGTTGCAGTGTTGGGTGCAAGGTGGGCTCATAATTACCTGTGCCTTATTTAGGATTGCTTCTAGCATCATCTTTTAAGGCACGGACATTTGGAATTCTTTTATATATATATATATATATATATATGAACAACATAACATTATTCAAAAGTGGAGATACTTTACATACATAAGATATGCATCAAACCACTCGTAAAGATAACAAATGGTAATTAAAATGTGAGAAAGTAAGATAACAAATAAGAAAGAAATGTGCTCCTGATGCTCCCCCTCCCCACCCCCCCTCCTCTTCCCCCGCCTCCACAGACACTCCCTCTCCCACCCCATTACCAACCACAACTTCCCTTCCCACTGCCTCCCCCTTTACTCCTTCCCATGTTTCCCACACGGGTCCAATCCCATGGGTTGGTTCCCGGCTATCCCAAACACCCCAATCCCCACAAATGAACCTGTAAAACCAAGCATCCCACAACCTATAAAACCACCCAAACAGACATACCAACCCCACCCCAGACACAAAACCGAACCACCCAAACACCTTAAAACCATCCATACCGATCAAAAAACCTTTGGAATTACCCAAATGGGGGGCAGAAACTATCCTATCTACATCACGGAAAGGAAGTTTGGCAAATTACTTGGGAAAATATGGCTAGGGCCAAAAGACATAGATTGGTTGGGCACCTCAGTCGAAAAAGCAATTCGTTATGGTAAGACGGGGGATTTCTTTCAGCATCGATGTGATGGATACAAGGCCTTACATGTCATACGACGTTATAATAGGCATGTCCAATTTTTAGAAATCTCAGAATTCCATAGTGGCTCTTGCCAAGGGGTTCTGCGTGTCCTTGAGGGCAAGGCGAGACAGGGATGGTCAGACTTTTCGTTGCTGTGCAAAAATTTTTGGAACAGACCAGCGGTGGTGCAAGCTGACGGAGGGCATGACCGTCGCAGGAGGGAGAGTGGTGCGTCGGTTTCTGAAAACCTTATGCCGAGAATCACGCAAATTGATCCAAAATTTGAAAAACACGTAACAGTGTCCATGAATTCTGCTCTGGGAGTTAAGGAAAATCCCACGGTAAAAGGCAATCCCAAAGTCAATGCACGTGTGGATATTATGCTAAATCTGACTTTGGTTTGTGGACTGGGAGGTGAGTGGACTGTGTCTCAAGCCCAAATAATCAACAACAACTCTAAGCCCATTTCCCAAGTCTCTAACCCAGTTATAACTAAGAAGGCACCTACGGGTGGGCCGGTCCAGCAGAAACAAATGGTATGGAGGCCCAAAACACCGATTGGGCCACCTCCAAACCCGATATCCAGATCAGTCAACCCGAACATAAAAGACCCAAATCTGGAACCTTCTTCTTTAGTGGTTTCCAGTCCAGCGTTGACCCAGACCACTATTTCTGTCCCCAACGCCACTTCGCCCTCGATCCCCAAGACCCACACCTGGGAAATGCTCCTCCATGAGGGAAAGAGGATCTTCACGCCGATGATTCCCCCAATGCCTCCTATCCCTCTCTCGGCTAACCCTTTCCACGCCCTTTCAGAAACTTGCCTGGAGTCAGCTATGGGTGAGCAATCCGTGGAAGTTTGGGACGATGAGGTGAGCGAGTCCTCTCTTCCCCCGGAGTGGTCCGATAACGTGGTTGGAGGAGAGTTGGAGGAGTTTGGTTGTTGGGAGGATGAAGCTCTATGGGTCGAGCCGCTCGCAATCTCCTTTCCGGCGGTAGAGAAGAACACTGTTAAGTCAGCTTAGGCAGGAGCCAAAAAGGCCATGGACGCGGTTCCAGTGGCTATCAAGGAACCATAGTCAGATTGGGTTATGGAACAACTGAAGGAATTTGGGTTAGTTCTAGGTGCTTCTTTTGAGGGTTTTGAAGACAAGATTATGGATTTTCTAGTCAAAATTGATGCTTCGTCGGGTGCTGGGAGCAAGGGTGGAAACTCGCAGTCTAGAAAGAATGACAAGTCTAGAGTTTCTAGGGAATTACGCAATCTAATTTCAGGAGTAAATTATGCAGGAGGGAGTTCACGAAGGACAACGTGTACTAGTGGAAGGGCTCTTTTGTTGTCCCCATAAATTTACAACTCGTATCATGGAATGTGAGAGGCCTTAATGATGGGGCTAAGAGATTGTGTGTCCGTAATTTGCTTCACACTTGGAAAGCCGACATTGTGTGTCTTCAAGAAACAAAATTAAACGTTGTTGACAGGGCTATGGTTCGAAGTTTGTGCCGATGCAGGTATGTCGACTGGTTGTGTCTCGATTCTATAGGGGCATCGGGTGGCATTATTATTATGTGGGATACTAGGGTAGTTGAGAAGGTGGAGGAAGCTGTGGGTCTATTCAGTCTCCTACAAATTCAAGGTAGTGTCCTCAGGCTTAGTTTGGGGTTTCTCTGGGGTGTATGGTCCGCTTAGGGCTGTAGAGAGACGTTTGATGTGGGAGGAACTCGCGGGGGTTGGTGCTTGGTGGGATGTTCCTTGGTGTGTGGAGGGTGATTTCAACACAGTCCGTTACCCCTCGGAACGAGTTGGCTCATCCAGTTTCTCTCCAAGTATGCAGGATTTCTCAGAATTTATTTCTTCTATGGGGTTTATAGACCTGCCTTTGGAAGGTGGTACTACGACTTGGTCCAACTGCCGTTCTAAGTCTAGACTTGATAGATACTTGGTTACTCCGTCGTTGGAAAATCATTTCTCCAAGCTTACTCAACGTCGTTTGCCGCACATCGTATCAGATCACTTTCCCATTTTACTCAGCTGTGGGTTTATGCAAAGGGGCAAGAGTCCTTTCAGATTTGAGAACATGTGGCTTAAGGGGGAGGGCTTCATGGGCAGAATCCAGCAGTGATGGAACTCCTATAATGTAAGTGGATCCCCAAGCTCTATTCTTGTTCAGAAATTGAGGCTCCTAAAATCAGACCTGCGAAGATGGAATGTGGAAGAATTTGGCGATGTAAACTTAAAAAAAAATGAGGTACTTCTTAAAATCCAAGATTTGGAAAGGGTTGAAGAGCAAAGGCCTTTAACTAATGAGGAATGGGTGTCTCAAGAACAGAGCAAGTCTGAATACGAAAACTTACTCATCTTGGAGGAAATACAATGGAGACAAAAATCACGTGCAACCTGGCTTCAAGAAGGGGATAAGAATACTGGATCTTTCATCGAGTTGCAAATTCTAACCGCCGGTTCAACTCCATTGATCGGTTATCCATTCAAGGAGTCGTAACTTCTTATCAGAATGAGATTGGTGAGGGCCTGGTAAGTTTTTACAGTAATTTGTTTTCTAATGATGCAGTTAGAAGGCCTCTATTGGACGGTCTGACTTTCTCTTCCATTGATGAGGAGGACAACTCAGTCCTTGATAGACCCTTCATGGAGGAAGAAGTCTGGGAGGTTGTGAAGGACCTTGCTGGGGATAAAGCACCGGGTCCAGATGGGTTTTCAATGGCTTTTTTCAAAGGCTTCTAGGCCACTGTGAAGGAAGATTTGATGGCTGCTTTCCATGAATTCCATGCCAAGGGGTCTTTCACGAGAAGCATTAATGCCACCTTTCTTGTCTTAATTCCAAAAAAACCTGGGGCGGTAGAGTGCAAGGATTTCCGCCCCATCAGCCTTATCACTGGGGTTTACAAAATAATTGCTAAAGTTCTAGCTAACCGATTGAGAATGGTTCTTCAGAAGCTGATATCGGATTCCCAGAATGCATTTGTAGGCGGTCGCCAAACTCTTGAGTCGGTGCTCATCGCCAATGAAAGTCTTGATTGTCGGATTCCCAGAATGCATTTGTAGCTGATACCGCATTGCATCATGTGGTGTCTTTGGTGTGAACGTAATGCAAGAAGCTTCAAAGGGGAGGAAACCTCCATTCCGGCTCTGAAATTCTTGTGCCTACAAACTATGTTTGAATGGCTTAAGGCTTCTATAGTAATATCTTCCGATTCTGTTTCAAAGATGATTATGCTCTGCTCTTTCTAATTCTTTTTGTATCTGCTCCTCTTGTACACTTCCTGTGTACATGGGGTGCTTTCTTTTTCTTCTCTTTTGATTAATGAAATCTTACTTATAAAAAAAAAAACAAATAAGAAAGAAAAGGTCACAAGCACACCTCTAGTACAAAGCTGCAGCGAAGAATTTCCTGTTTGCCAATGTTTGAGTCAATGTGGTCTCCTACATCATCATATTTCAGCAAATAAAATCAGTCCACTTAGTTGTTCGATATTACATACTATGCTATGTTTTGATTAGAAAAACAATAATCAAACATGGACAAAAGATAAAAGAATCAGATGCAACGTAGTGAAAGGCAAAAGGTACCCTAAAGGCATTGGGTCCCTAAATTGCTTGAGACACTCGGCACAAAAGAAACTTAGTTTATTTTTTTATCAATGAACCAAATAATCATACTATGTGGACAATGGGAACATAATCGATTAAAAGAAGAAACCGTACGATTTATAGGGAAGAACCTTATTGTTGAGACCTTTGTGCAACATGTAGTTAGTGAAGTAAAACAATGTCTTACTTAAAAAAATTTATGTTTTAATTGAGAACCTTCATTGTGCATAAAACACAGGATCATTACTCTTATAATATATGCGTACTCTTTTTTTTTTTCTTTGTTTTAGGAAGGTAGATTATCATTGGACAAGAATATTCCAGTTTAAATGAGTATAGGATTGCCTGGATTGAGTGTAATAACAGTACATTAATAAAGGAGCCATCAGTTCAGTGAGGTGCTCACTTCTAGTGCCTTTTACCTCAACCAGGCCCTCAATTGGGCACGAAAGGAAAGTGTCTAAAAAAGGTCATCTTGCCTCGAGGGTCTTAAGGCACTATCTAACACCTCGAGTGCCTAGGCAAGCCCTTGACTACACTGATGACTGATCAAACTGTTGAAAAATAAATGAACAAAAAGCAATACCCATTTCATAAAGTTCTTCATTAAAATTTAATTTAAAAAAGAAGAAGATGATTACTGTATCGCCCTCCCTGAGATTCCTTAGCAGAAAAGAATCCAAGAGGTTTACTCCCCATCCCTGCTAATGTTGCATTCTCCAAATCAGCTTGCTTCTACAAAACCAAAATTGGGCCTCAGTTTTTAACAGAAAAGAGCAAACTACAAATACACATCAAAGTAAATTTGGAGGGAAATTTTTGTTTATATTTCTTTCGGTTGGACAGAAAAAATATTTAGTCATTATTTATTTTCTTTGATCGGTTAAAAAAAAAATAGTCATTATATAGAATGCTCAGTTCAAAAATAATTTTAAAAGATCTAATAATTACCTGTGGAAATTGAAAGAAAGATCTAGTATTTTCCCCCAAAAAAAATTCAACACCAAAGAAAGAGGAAATCAAGATGACATAACCTAAAACATTTGCATGAAATATCAAGTACCAAAATATAAATATCAATAGATTACCTTCTTGAGTAGGAGCAATTCATTCAATAAATTATCCTTTACATTGAGCAACTTATCTTGAATATAAAGCAAATCAGCTTTCTGCACCCAAAAGAGAGAGGAGAGAGAGAGATTAATACATCTCTGCAGGAGTTTGTCATTTACTAACCAAAACTATCAACAAAGTTCCAAAAAATATTATCCTATTGTGCTACCCCTTGGGGTGACATAAAAACCATTATTACCCAATTCACATCCTCTCTCACTAACCTCTTGCTATAAGCAGTTAACTTCCAGACCAATTGTGCAAGTTTTAGAAATACTTAAGGTTCCAAATAAACAGGCCATCTTATAATAAAACGGCCTCTATACTTCCTCACATGAATAACAGATACACACAACAGGATCCCCCACCTTTCCCTACCCCTTGGCAAAGAAATTTATTACAAAACTTACAATAACGAGGTACGAAAAATAAACTGACTTTTAGAAGGAAAGACACCCATAAATAGTTTAAGTTGCCAAGCATGCATATTGGTTGATCTTGTCAGGTGAAACCCAGATGGGTGTCAGACGTCCAGCACAATGCCTTTATAATCAACTCCAAAAGAAAAATAAAATTAAAAAATAAAACAAAACGAGAGAGAGAAGAAGACAAAAGGAAGGAAGGAAGGAAGAACATTTCTAAATAAGTATAAAATGAAGAAAAAAAAAATACAATTAAACCTAAATTCCTTTTCTGTTAGAAGAACCACACAACTGTGACAGAAGAGACTAAGGTTATGGCCTTTTATCTACAATCCCGACAGATGAAGTTGATATACCTTACTCCATATATAGCATACACAAACAAATGTGCAGAAAAAAATGAAAGAATGTCAAACTAAATTACATGTAGTTAGATGATATTATTAAAATCCAAAATTTTTTCTTCATGATCCATAAAGTGAAGTGCTTAGGGAGAAGATAAAATGGTATAGCTTCCTTCACCAGAGAATGGTTTCCAAGTAAAAAAGTTATTATGAGGTGCTGAGATCCGGAATTTCCATGGACAAGCATTTGGAAAACTCAAGCCCCTCATAGAGTGGCTTTTTTTATTTGGACAGTAGCTTTGGGGAAAATTTTGATAAAAGATAATTTAAGGAGACCGGGGGTTATAATTGTGGATTGGTGTTGCATGTGTAAATCTATGGGGGAGCTGTCGTCACCAGTCTTTTGCTTGTTTGGGGTTAGTTGGGTAATGCTAAATTTTGTGATCAATCTTTTGGCTTCCTAGAAGGAGAATTTTTGCAACACTAGTCATGGGGAAATTTGGGTGCTAGTTCCATTATGTCTAATGTGTTGCCTTTGGAGAGAACGGAATTCATTTTTTGAAGGAACAGAGATACTATTGCCACAGTTGAAGTTTCTATTCCTCAAGACCTTATTTAATACGCCTTTTTCTTCTCATCACTTACTGGACATTCTAGATGACACAAGTAGTGAGTACTAAGCAATGATGATATGTACATTTATTTTCTTTCTTTTTTCCTTTTGGCACACCTCCTTTGTATACATCCCGTGTACTCAGGGGACGCCTTTATTTTTTTAGCATTTTCAATGAATTACAATTACTTGTCAACAAAAAAAAGGTGAAGTGCCTTATTGTCTCACTGAAGCCTGCTTTGTTCAATTTCTTAATTTTCCAGTAGGTTTATGATCAAAATTTAAGATAATGGGACAAGTCGAAAACAACTACCCACCTCTCTCTCTTTCCATCCTTTAAGACAAATATATTGTAAATGGGCAAAGATTGAAGAAATCTAAGATTGAAAGGATCCCCTTTCTCTCTCCTCAAAAACACTCTAATTACTCTCACAAATCACACACAATCAAAGAACAATTTGAATAATTCAATCCGATAGGATTGATCCCCTTGCATTCATGAACAAAACCTACTAATTCTTATTGAATTCTATCAACTAATGTATCTAATCTCCTAGAGAGAATTCTATGAGTAATCAATGAAGGTATTTGGATAATGGGCAACAATGGAAGAGTGGGAGAGATAACCCACACGAATTGCATGGGTTTTCTCATGCACTCCTCCCATTGGCCGAGATAGAGCATGCACTCCTCTCATTGGCCGAGCTACATGCACTCCTCTCATTGGTCAAGCTAAGTCATGCATTTCTCATG
>BKZX01031966.1:490163-518771 GCA_014362285.1 Fagus crenata
GGTCAAGCTAAGTCATGCATTTCTCATGCATTCCTCTCATTGGCCAATCTCATGCTCTCCTCTCATTGGCTGAGTTGGTCATGCATTTCTAATGCACAACCAAGGTACAACCTTAGGATCTCTAACAATTAAGTACAAGGGGTTAAAGCCTAGGAATGTACTAGACCCCCAATGCACTTAATTAACTAACAAGGTACAAGCTTGAATAGCTTGGACCTTACTAATCATGAATATAAGCTAATACATGTTTAATCAAATGTTAAGCTAAGCCAATCCGTGCCTTAGTGGCTAGGGTAAGCATACCCACGGATGTGGGATGGTTGGGGTCTTAACAAAGATAAAGTTATATATAATTTGATGGCATTTTTATATCTAAATGCTTTCTAAAACTTTAAAGTAACTCAAAAACAAAATCTGCAACATATACTAAAGAAAGAGCACTCTGGTCTTTCCTTGAAACTTTAAAATCTTAATTTTTGTGACATATGTATTTACATCTAAAAAAGTCGGAAAATTTTGGAAAGAATCCCTAGCCACACTGACTACTGCCATAGCACACCACCATCATAACAGTAGGCACGTCAGAATCTAAGTAAGACTGATGCAATAACTGATAAGAGTAAAACAGCAAAGGAAAAAAGCAGCCAAAGTTGGGAAGTGATGTAACTAAGCAACTGAATTTTCGATTGGGACAGGAGGGCTTACCTCAGTCTTGAGAGAGTTATTTTCAGCCTCAAGAGATCCAATTTTCTGCATGAATAAAATAGATTCAATATAAGTACTCATTTGTCATATCTATCTTTTAGAATGTCATTTCCATGTATGATACATGAGCATTACCTTCTGTAGACCTAAATCATGCACTACCACCGGTGACGCATAAAGCTTTCTAACATCCTTCAGAATACATTTTGCATTGCATTGCGGACACTACAAGGAAGAAATTAATTGGTAAGATGCAGAAAAGAATGTACACAAACCTCTTCAATGACAGTGTAGCACATCAACTAATCAGCAAAAGAAAAAAAAAAAAAAAAAAACCTTTGTAGAATGTCCACGGCTCATTTGAATCCATCTAATGATGCAAGACATGCCATATACATGTCCACAAGGAAGACAGCTGCAATCCTTAAACCATATATTTCCAATGATCGGTCAATACAAATGTACAAAATCAAAAACCATAAATCCAAATCACAACAAAACAACAATTACCAATTGGTACTGTTTTTCCAATGCAGCCACAATTTGAATTTAAAGTTTTGTCCCATTTAAAAAAAAAATACCCCTTATCAAATCAACCTTCACTAAATCTCAACATTTACGCCTATGAGCACGAGCACGATAACTCCTCGGCCCTCGCCGGTGAAGCGTAAGGTCATGAATTCAAAATTCACTGTGGATCTTTTAACTTACCAATAAGCATTTACAGAATGAAACCAAAGCAAGCAAAACTTTCAAATAATTAAATTCAGGAAATGCAGATCGTGGTGTGTACGAAATACAGTGAGAAGAAAATGATAATCTAAGAAATTGTACTGAAATACTCAAACAAAGACGGTAGGAGGAGATTGAAATGGCTGACCTGGTTTGGTGATCGCCTTGGGAAGCCCACGGTTCCAAACAAATAGGGCAACAAAGGCCTTCCAAGCTACTCGCATCGAAATCTCTCTTCTGCTTTCCATTTTCTCTAGTAATTGGACGATCGTGTCCTTCTCCGCCATCGATGACCATTGGCGTGGCGGTTTCAGAAGGTTCTGGTGTCCGTGGAGGAGGCGGGAACGTGACTGTACGGAACATAGTGGTTGTGGATTTGGGTTTGGGACGCAACTGAGTGAGAGGAACGGTCGCGCGGGTTGGGGTTTCTCTACTATATACGTATTGGTTGAGCTCTGAGGTTGCTGCACCCACGTCGGCCTAATGGGGTCCGACAAATGCTGGGCTTTATATGACGTGGATGAATCTGTGTGGCTTACTACATACGCATTGTTGACTGGGCGTTCACTACAGGGAGAATTTTGCCATTTCTTATGTTGTGTTTGGACGAAGAATTTGTTATTTACATAGAAAATCTAAAATGATGGGATTGTATTCAAAATCCTGATAATTATCAATTTCATTGTTGGGTACACATAAGGGAATCACACTCAATTAAATTAATACTGCAATCCACAGCCATGGGTTTCAAAGTCCTTGGCTTAATATTGGCCTTGGAGAGTTGGGCCAATATTATTTTTAATGAAATATTCATTCATGTTGGCAAAATTGGCATCCTTGATGAACTTCACTGGTGTCATTGCAGATGGCACAGTCGCTGCCGGAAAAAAATGGTGCCACAGTTACTGTATTTCATGGCGAGTTTCTGGAGACAACCACAAATTTGAAGAAGAAGGAGAAGAACCCAAAGAGAAGATAACATTAACAAGTAACAACAACAAAAAAGTATAAGACTCTTATGAGTCACTGTGTCCAAGTTGACAAAGCAAGCAGTAACCCAGAAGAAAAATTCTAAAGAAGAAGAATAAGAAGAGGTGGAGGAGTTGGTGGTCCTATCTTTGTCTGTGGTGGTGGGTCGCACTCCTGACATTTCGGGAACGGTCTAAATTCTATTTGGAGTCGGGTAAATATTTTGTTATCAAGTTCATATTGA
This sequence comes from Fagus crenata, assembly GCA_014362285.1. NCBI lineage: Eukaryota > Viridiplantae > Streptophyta > Magnoliopsida > Fagales > Fagaceae > Fagus > Fagus crenata. The sequence goes on from BKZX01031966.1 coordinate 492,814, forward strand.
TGCTGTGGATTGGCTGGGAGCGTTGAACATTGGATTTAGGAAATAACGTCTTTCTTGGTGGAATTTCTATCCGGTATTTTGAGCCCTCAAATCCTGGCTACAATTCTCCTTGAATTTTGAAATTTCTTTCCATACTTCACCCAAACAAGGAAGTTTATGTTAAAGAATTTTCAAAATGCTGCCATAGGTCTAAATTCCGTGTACAAATCCCTTACCCAAACACACTATGTTATTGTTTTACAAGGAAAACAAAAATTAAATTTATTATTTTTTTTTTTTATAAGTAATGAAAAATTTATTAAAAGGTCAGCCTATGTATACACAAGGACTACCAAAAAAAATTAGAAAGAACAACAATTAATCAGATCCATCATGGAATTGATGGAAAATATCCCCAGATTGAAAACCCACTCATACAAAGTTTGAAAAAAAAGAAGTTTAAGAGTAGATATAGATTTTTTGCAGTCCTCAAAGTGACGACCATTCCTCTCCCTACAAAGACACCACATCGCACAATGGGGAACCATTCTCTACACAACCAAATTTCTATGATCGCCATAACGACCCTACCAACCAGCCCAAAAATCCAGCACATGACAAGGCATCATTCAATGAACCCTAAATAAACCTAACACCATAGACCACAACTTCCAAGCCAGAGGACAATGCAGCAGCAAATGATCAACGCTTTCACCACTCTTCTTGCACATACAGCACCAATCTACAAGAATAGGATTTCTCTTCTGTAAATTATCGATAGTCAAGAGTCTCCCTAAAGCAGCTGTCCAAGAAAAAAAGGCGACCCTTGGCAGCACCTTGGCCTTCCAAATATTTTTCCAAGGGAAAGGATCAAAAGAAACAATACTCATACAACAATAATACTCCTTGACCAAAAACCCTTTGTTAGGATTATGCCTCCAGTCCGACTTGTCGTCCCCCTCGCCTTTCAAAGGAATAGAATAAACTAAATCCATGAAGCTGGACAAAGATTCAAACTCCCAATCATGCACATTCCTGGAAAAACGTAAATCCCAATGTAGAATACCATTTGGAAAATACATAATATCATCCACGGAAACATCCTTATCCCTTGAAATGACAAACAGATTCGGGAAAGCCCCTCTCAAAGACATATCCCCACATCAACAATCATGCCAAAACTTCACACTTTTACCATCACCTACTACAAAGGTACAATGTTGAGAGAAATTGTCCCAACCTCGCCGAATAAATTTCCAAACATTCACACCATACGGGCCTTTACCCAAATCAGAACACCAACCACCCCATAAACTCTCATATTTCGCATCAACCACCAACCTCCACAAGACATTTTTTTCCGAATCATACCGCCATAACCATTTGTCTAGAAGAGCTTTATTAAAGCACACCAAGTCCCGAATGGCTAAACCACCACTTTGAATAGGGCTGTAAATCTGAGACCACTTCACCAAGTGGTACTTGGGCTTATCCTCTATACCACACCAAAGGAAAATCCCTTTGGAGCTTTTCTAGCCTCCTAGCCACCCTAGCCGGAATAGGAAAAAGAGAAAGGAAATATGTGGGAATATTAGATAGTGTACTCTTTATAAGGGTAACCTTTCCTCCCTTTGATAGGTACAGTCGTTCCAGCCAGCTAATCTTCTTTCCACCTTCTCTAAGACCGAGTTCCAGATGTGTTTATCCTTAAAGGTTACACCCAAAAAAAGACTCAAATATTTCATAGGTAAAACAACCAGTTTACACCCCAAAATATCTCTAATAGCCTCAATGTTTGGAACATCCCCCACAGAAACAATCTCTGACTTGTTAAGATTAATCTTCAAACCCGAAACGACCTCAAACCAAGTAAAAACCTGCCTCAGGTTAGAGATTTGAGCACTATCAGCATCACAAAAAATTAGCATGTCATCTACAAAAAGCAAGTGAGATACCATCAAAGAATCCTCATCCGACTTACCAACAGTGAACCCGGAGCACAAACCTTCTCAAGTAGCTCGATCTAACAAACGACTTAAGGCTTTCATGACAATGACAAAGAGAAGTGGGGATAAAGGGTCCCTTGCCTTAGACCTCTAGAGCTCGCAAAAAAAACACTGGGGCCGCCATTAATAAGAATGGAAAACCAAGCTGTGGAAATACAAAATTTTATCCAATGCCTCCATTTCTCAGAGAAACCACAACTAGTAAGCAAATACAGAAGGAACTCCCAATTCACATGATCATAGGCCTTCCCACATCTAACTTGCATAGAACCCCAAGGTCCCCCTGTTTTAATCTAGAGTCTAAGTATTCATACGCAATGAGAACAAAATCCAAAATCTGACCACCTTGGACAAAAGCGTTCTGAGAATTAGAGATGATTTTGGGTAAAAGCACTCACAATCGGTTAGCTAACAACTTTGCCAGAATTTTATAAACACCTGTTGACACCCCATTTTGCAACCATTAATTTTACTTTTTTACACCTTAGTGCATAAAGGGTAAAATGGTAATTTCACAAGCTTGAAAATTCAAAGTTGGTCCATAAATTTAAAATCATATTTTAAGTGATCAAAATTGAATTAAGAATGAGAGTACATTTTTTGGATTGGAAATCGGATCTAAAACTAAGATTTTATTAAGGAAATAAATTTGATTGGTTGAAATGATATTTACCATAAGCTCACATGCATAAGACTACTTATTAATTAATTTGATTGGTCCTATAAATGATTAAATTAAAATGAATTAATAAATAATTCATATTGGTTTAGAACACCATATAATGCTAAGTATTCATGCACATAATATTCATCAAAGGATAATTCTTAAATTGATTTATTTTTAACTAATGGGATTTTGACCAATAATTATCATATTAATTATTAATAAATTGATTAAAATTGAGAAATCTTGAATTCAGCCAAATAAGGACTTCTAAATCCACTAGAAGTTGACCAAAGGTGAAAAAACCCAAAATTATCTAAAGCTCAATTCGGATTTGGATTCCAACCCATACACTAATCGGTATTTCGACCATAACTTTTGACTCAACTATCTGATTGAGTTGATTCAAATTGGGATGGAAAGCTGACATGATGGGTTACAAATATGGTTCTGATGACCATCTTAAATTCTAATGTTTAGAGGGTCAAAATGGGCCCACAACCAGAGCCTAAAAATCAGTCAGAATTTCGGGATTTTCATGAAATATATCAAATTTCCAAAACCCTAATGCACTCCCATGAGGTCAAAAACGTGGGTAGGTTCATTTTAGGGCTTCCATATAAATAGAAAATATTCTCATTTTAACAAGAGGTTGAAAAAATTAGCCAGAGCAATCCTAAACAAAATTCAAGAGAATTTTTGCAAAGGGTTAGACTTTAGAATAAAAACCCAAATGTGTTTTTATATTCAAGTCCAGAGATTACAAAAGCCATTTTTTGTAATTTTTTGTAATCTCTATTTCCAATCATTCAATTCCATTTTTAATCTTTTTTAACCAAATTTAACGGTTTTTCTCAAAAATCATTTTTTAGGACCGTGGTATTCTCGATCAAGAGGCCACATCCCACCACAATCAAATTCAATTCGGGACACTCATTTAAGAGGTTGCATTCCAAAAGGTACAATCCTTTCTTTTTTAATTTAATGCAGCAACTTTAATTGTGTTGAATGCATGATTAGGTTTTAATTTTAATTGTTTGATTAATTTTTAATGCACAATTGCTAGATTACACTATTTTCGGTTTCTGTTTTGTGAATGATGCAAATCTGATTTTTCTAACATATTGTACTAAAATTACAGCAACTTTAAATTATCTTTTTCATGTGAGATGCGTGCTTAAATGATTTTAAATGCTTGATGATTAATCATTGTTTAATTTTTTATTGCATGTACTGTTGTGATGCTATGAATCAAATGCGAGTATAGTTTGTTTGAGGTTGTGAACTTAGACTAATGGATCCTTAGAGACTGACCTAAGTCAGGTTGGATGGGTGCCTAACACCTTCTCATCCAATCCCCTAGCCCCCGAATCCTAATCTTAAGGGAAAATTAGATTAGTTTATGTATCTTATTTACTTTTATTTCTAAATTTTATTTAGGACACAAAGCCTTGTAATTTTATTTTTCCTTAGATTGTATCTAGGGCAAAACCATGTAATTTATTTACTTTTTTCAAAATATTGTATCATTTATTTGATCAATAAAAGATAGTACATTTTTCTTAGTTTTTTGTACAAAAGTTAGGTGGCGACTCCATTTGTAATTTCCCCTAGTGATTAGGATGGAAAACAGTGAAAATCCCCATTTTGGGAACCATATTTAGACCTTCATCTAAAAAGAGATGGTTTTAGGGTTGTGGTTCTCATAACACCACCCACAAGGCTTATAGGCCTGAAATCCTTAACCTCCATAGCCTCAGATTTCTTTGGAATTAAAGACACAAATGTAGCATTTAGACTATTCTCGAAGGAACAACACCGATGGAAATCATTTAGAACAGCCATAATTTCTGCCTGTACAACATCCCAGTAGCTCTGAAAAAAGCCCATTGTGAAACTATCTGGACCTGGAGCTTTATCACCATTAAAACCAAACACCACTCCTACCACTTCATCTGCATCAAAAGATCGCTCTAACCATACTACATCTTCATTAGAAATCATAGAAAAGTCTAAACCATCCAGCAATGGCCTTAGACATTCCTCCTCCGTGAACAACCAATTATAGGAGAGAGTTATGAATTCAGAAATGGCATCAAAATCAGAAGATAACTCACCATTAATGGAAAGAGTAAAGATGAAATTATACCGACGATTAGAATTAGCCAAACGATGAAAGAATTTAATATTCTTATCCCTCTCCCGAAGCCAAAAAGCCTTGAATTTCTTATGCCAGCTAATCTCCTCAAGTAGGGAGGTTCGCTCAAGATCAGCGACCAGTAAAGCCTTCTTTTCATATTCTTCACCTGTGAGTTGTCTTACCTCTGCCAAGGCATCGAACTCATTAAGATCAAACATCAATTGACTTTTTCACACACGCATATTCCCAAAAACCTCCTCATTCCACTTTTTCTAATCCATCTTCAAAGCTTTAAGTTTACAAGGCACAATATAGCTTGGAGTACCCTAGAAAATATAAGACTCCCACCACCTTTGAACCCTCTCCTTAAAACCATCTACTTCAAGCCACATGTTCTCAAAACGGAAAAGTCGTTTACTCCTAGAAAAGTCTCCACACTCCAGAATAATTGGGAAATGATCAGAAAGGAATCTAGGAAGTCTCTTTTGCAAGATAGTAGGGAACAAATCCTCCCAATTGTTCGAGTAAAGAAAGCAGTCTATTCGAGACATAGCTGCAGTAACTCTATTATTTGACCAAGTGAAAATACCTCTCTCCATAGGGATATCTCTCAAACTACATAAAGAGATGAAATCCGAAAAATCATGCATGGCATTCGTAAAGTGTCTCACACCTAAGTGCTCCGAGGGAAATCAAACCACATTAAAATCTCCTCTAATAACCCATGAAACATTCCACCAACTATCTACACCTGCCAATTCCTCCCATAGAGCAAGCCTTTCCCTAACAGCATTAGGCCAATAAACACCAGAGAATGCCCATTCCTTTTGATCTAGAACATTCTAGAATTTACAAGAGATGGAACATTAACCCACTGTGGCATCTAATTTCTCCACAATCCTTCGAACCCACATTAAAAGAATGCCCCCTGAAGCCTAAACTGAACCAAGATACACCAAATCCACATGATGAATACCCTATAAACTCTGCACAATCTTTCAATCAATTACATCCAATTTCGTTTCTTGCAAACAAATAATATCAGCCTTCTACATCTTTAGAAAATGACGCACCTGCAGTCTTTTATTTTGATCATTCAGCCCTCTGACATTCCATGACATAATTTTTAAATTCATTGGGACAAGGATAATACCCTTTCCCTACCATTTCCTCTGGGAGTTGCCGTATCCAGCTCATAGTTAATGGAATATGACAATCTTTTTAACTCCCTGCTACCTTTGCCCCTAACCTTCGTTTTCTTTTTCACACTCCCCGCACTTGCACACTGAATACGCCTACTATCAATTTCCATCAGTAATCAAGTAACTCTCTCCTCATAGCTTGCATAATAAGCACCCAATAATTTCCTAATACGCTTTGATCTACCTAGAACCCAATCGGAAAGGTTTACCTCATGCTGAAGTTTTGCCACTTCATTGACACACCCAGCGCTATTGAATCCTTCTCTGGCTTCGAGGTAGCTAAGAGCTCTATCTCCAGAGGAACAACTTCATCTCCCCAACACACCGATTCATTATCGTCCCCAACTACCTCTAAATCCTCCCAAACCAACCAAATGTTGTCGTCACTTGGCGATTCTTCATCGGAAGTCACAAAACTCCTCACAAAGTTCTGATCCGCCACCGTCGGCCCCATAACCCCAAATCTAGAAAGGCAGAGCAAACCAAAAATTTCAGGTGTTGGAACCTCAAGTTTTCGAATAAATGAGAGAGGTATGGAGAGCCGCTACCCCTTACAAAGCTCTAACACCAAGTCAGACGAAGAACCCCAAGTGTGATCGACTGCTATAAGGTTAGAAAGAGGGACGATGTCGTCGGGTGACTCGCAAAGCACGATCGTCCCCTTTGCATCACCCTTTGAAAGCTCCCAAACACCCAAATCTAACTTATTTTTCTGATTGCAACCCACGTAACCTTCATCGAACCCCATGTTGACTTCATTGAGTTTTGCACTCGCGGCGATTGCTTACTCTTATGATCCTTACTATGACTAGATGCTTCGTCGGTCTGAAAAATGGAAAAAGAATTGGAAAGGAAAAGATCTGGAACCTAGGTCACGGGCTTCTTCAAATTGGATCGTGAGGTTAACCCACCCGGTCCAGTTTTGACTATACTGGGCTTATTACTGGGACGGGGCCCAAATGATTTCCACACCTGAGTAGATTTAGGTGTTTAGGCCGGTATTAGAACAGGTGTGGGTCCAATAGTGATGGATTTAGAATCCAAGTCTTCCAGCCCAACCCAAAAAGGTTTCTAGTGCCCATCCGTACCACATATAAGCTTGATTTTTAAATTGAAAACCACTTCATTTTTTGCATTAATTCCATCTGAAATTTTAGCACCAAATCCCACCAAATTCTCTTTGCCAGCTTCACCACCAGATACGCTAGAATCACGCTCTTGCCATTTCGGTATTCTGTATTTTCCATGTGTACATGCCCATTTTTTGACTAAATAATTGTTTGGGCCCCCAACAAAATATTTGGGCTTAATAAACTAACCCAATAAGCCCAACCCATTTAAACCCCCAAACAATATTAATTTACTTGGGCATATTTTAAGTGCTTTAGCACTATTCCAAAAAGCCCACAACCCGAAAATAAATAAATATATACATATGTGGCCCAAACCACTAAAATGCCATAAACAATATCCAATGAGCCACCTGGGCCCATTGTAAGGGAATCTCGGCACTGTTCATAAGCCCAAAGAAAACCCATATGGAGCCCATAATCCAAGGTGTGCTTATTATACAATTATTTGGCCCAAATACTATTAAATAAATAAAGGGAAATAGCTGGAGCCCAAATGGCAACCAGCCCCAAAATCCAAATGGTTGAATACAGCCAACCCGTGGGCCCCATGAAGTCTGAAGAGAAACTGACAGAGCATGGGCTGTATATCTGCTGTGGAGCCCACGTTATGTCCTATTACACTAAAAGAGAAGAAATGCAACAGCTCCCATCTTCTCCAACGTGACAAGAGCCATTGAAATACCATTTTCAAATTATTCAAACACCACCAGCTCAGTCCAGCTCAACACTCCACCGGAAATCATAAATTCTGGTACTGTTCACGCAGCAGACTTGTGCACAACAGCTCAAGGACCACTGGCAGCAACCAAAACATGCTGGAAATAAAGAAGTATGGTGGAAAACTAATGGCCATGTTCATTCCAGTCCCAAAAGGACTCAGGGAGTAGCTCCCACGGCCCAGACCCGTGAGGAAGCTACTCTCCTTATGTTGAATCTGACTTGAGGAGTGTGGTTTGGTGGAGGGGAGTTAGTTCCAAGACTTAGGTAACCATGGACTGTGTCATTAGGTCTGCTGGGAGGCACAGTGACTAGTTTATGGAAACCAAGTCACAAGAGACATGCATAAACCCAACTTTACACTAAAAACCCACTAACTAAACAGTGGACACCTCTGACAAAACCATTTCAGAAGGAAAGAAGGCCTTACCCTGCCAATAGGGAAGGACCATTATCATTTTCAGCCAACCAAACACTCTCTTTGATTAACACATGTCATGGAGGGTTAATCTTGAGAATAAACAAGATTAAGGGAAGCCAAAATCTCGTTTTTAGGCAACCCTAATCACTTATATATATAGGACTGATTGCATTCTTAATGCATCAGATCCACCAGCCCCAAACAGAATCACCCAAAAAACCAGAACAGGAAGAACACTTCCAAAAAACTCAAGAAATTACCACAACAAAGATCCAAGGAGAAAAGGCCCTTGAAATGGGTTTCCTGAGATCTTTCCCAACTTAGAAACACTGATCAAAAACCCAAAAAACATATTCCCGTCTAAAAAGATTGGAATTCACAACTTAACATCTTTCTTCCCAGAAAAAGCTCTCATGGCAGATGCCTGGGCAGAAATCCTGAAATATCTCTATAAGGACCACAACGGTCCTTCATCATTGATTTTAACTCCATAAAAAGCCCAAACACAATTCTCTCTTACCCTTATGCATGTCTCACTGGGACTGACTCTCTCCCAACAAGTCAATCCTCTTTTCAGTCTCAACAAGTGCATTATTTATCAGAGGTCTTGCAGCAGATGTCAACAGGAATCTGCAGAACGTGCGTTTTAATCATTTTTCACTGAGGATATTCTGTTTCAAGCCTGACCCAATCAAGGGACAGTGAGAGGCTCGGCCCAACAACTGATTCCTGGATTTCTTATTAACAACACCGTTTTGATAAGTTCTCTCACCCTTGTCCTCATCTTATTTGAGTTCTTAAAGCATGGGAAGTATGTGAACTGGTACTTTTGTGTTAAAATCATTATGCTTTGAGCTTAGATCCAGTTAAGGAACAGTAAGTGGCTCGGCCCAATGACTGTCCTTTAAAATCTCTTGTCGGTTACAATATTTTCATAAGCCTTTTAGCCCTTCTTTATGTTTATTTGGGCTTTATTGTCTTGGCTCTTTTAAAATACTTTTTGGAAGTATCCCATTAGCCCTTGGGCTGAATTTATGGCCCTCGGTTGAGTTTTGGGTTCGGCTACCCCTTTCTCAATATTGAAGTCCACGTCGTGATCGCCCTCGGCACGCCACGTGGCATTGTAACAAAAACACCCCTCACACCATGTAAGGAAACAACTGAGAACGCCAAGAAAGACGACCACCGTTACCAAGATTCCAGCCATAATTTGAAATAGGGCCGGTCCCCACTACCACCTTGTTACCAAGGTTCTTTTCCCCATCTTGTTGTGTATTTTTGGCAGTTGGTTTTGCGGCCACCACGGTTTCAATGTTAATCGTCTTGCATGGTTCTAAAACAGAACGTAATTCGATATAGAAACCTCGCCTACCATTCTGTTTTTGGCCTTCGGGGATGACCAATCGACCCTTAAGCCCGCCTTTGCCATACGCTAGTAATTCTACAAATCTACTGTGGTCATTGCCATTGCGACTGATAACAAACCCTTAATCGTTTTCGCGTTAAGTGCGGAGAAAGGATGGTTCTCCTTCTCTGGTGACATTCTCCTTGACGCTCTTTGAGAACCATTGGGCTCCTTCCTTGCTCAAAGAAACGGAGCAAACATGAAGTTTCCCGCTTTCCTTGATTTTAATTGTGTTTGCCTTTCCTACTTCTAACGAAATGTCAAAGCGTTTAGCTTCTATCCGAAACGATCGAATGGTTCCCATTAAAAAAGAAGATTAGACGTCGAAAATCTACCGCCTTCTAACCACAAAATGGACCTCCTTATTTGCCTCTATGGCAGTGGAAATCCAGCTAGTTGGCTGGTGGCTCCCCTCGTGGCTCCTCTACACGAGGAGAGCTCTTTGCACTTCTCTGATGCTAAACCTCATGACAGAACAGGGAATGATAGGTGTGTTTTATGATTTTATCACAATTATCCAAACGCCTTATCGATAACTGCTAGTTAAATGGTGATAAATCAAATGCTTGTCAATACCACAAATCAATGAAAAACTCTTCCCATATCAAATCAGATTACATTAACTCAAATGCACAAAAATTTAAAATTCTACTATTTAAGTATTTATTAATCCACTCTGGTTTGGCTAATTTTTTATTTATTAATCTCATATTTGGTACTAGAGTAGTAGAGTTTAACTAAAATTCTACTATCTATATCTATTAATCAATTTATGCCTAATTTTAATTTTTTAACTATTAATGTCACTTATGATATTAGAGTTTAACTAAAAATCTACTATCTCTTAACTCACTCCTACCGGATTAATTTATTTATTAATGTGACATTTGATACTAAAATTAAATTAAAATTCTACTTTCTATTAATCCACTTCTTGATTCTTATATTGACACATAATTTTTTAAAACTATATCACTATTGCAGTCGTCACCTAGTAGAGTATTACGTGTCCTCCTCAAATTAGTTGAGATGCGCACAAGCTGACCCCAACACCCGAGTCATAAAAAAAATTAAGAAAGAAGAATATTGGTTAGAGAGACCATATAGCATGTAATCTTAGCATATATTTCTCACATGAAACCATTTCAAGCTTTGTTTAATATGTATTATTTATAAATGGGTAGCCACTTGGGCATTCGGCCTAATAGTAATCCCCCTCCCAAAAAACCCTCATGGATTGGTTCTTGATTCTTTTCTCTTTTTTAGCTAAGAGGGTATTGGTTCTTGATTCTTTTCTCTCTTTTTGCTAAGAGGGTATTGGTTCTTGATGGTTTCTTTGGCTTGTTGCAGTGTATTAGGACTCTTTCTCAGCTCTGTTTTTCTTTAACAAACAAATCCAACAAAATAATTATTGACTTCGGAATCTATCAAATTTGTTAAAATAAATGTATTAAAATTTAACTATGAATCACACTGGCCGAATGATCAGTATAAACACCAAGCTACCCACATGCAGTTCCTGTAAAAGAAAGACAGGAGTTTATGATGTACGTATGTAACGTACTGTGAATCTCCTACTTCAACTAGGGTTCTCTAGAGAGTGTCATAGAGGAGAGAAGTTTTTGATGTACGTATTTAACGTTAGTGGTTGTGTATACTTTATATAGCTTCTATCTCTAGTTAAACTGTGCTGTTTCTTCCAAAAATAAAATAGTCAATCGTTCGTTATGGATCAATTATTTGTTTTAATTATTTTTATTCTAACTTGAAATCTATACAAGCAAACTCTAGTGAGCTGCCAATGGTCTATGGCAAACTGGCACCTTCTACAGTTCTACCTCTCCCCAAATAAGGTCAAGCTTCAAGCAAATCCCACAGGAGCTATTAAGTATTAAGAGGTTTAATTTGGAAAGTAATTTTAAGACAGCATTATATAGGTGGGTTAGGGGATAACTTTTGGGCACAAATTAGGTAGAATTTTTTACAATGTTATGTTGTAGGTTTTGTTATAGATTGTGATATATAAGTGAGTTTGTATTTGAAGCTTGTCTCAAATTGAAAGTTTACAAAACATATTGTGGGTTTATATATAAAGTCATACAAATACTAACAATAAATCAATATAGTAAACATATGGACATGTGGCTCTACTACACATGCGTGACGTGACAAAAAGTTTAAATATGATGGAACACTTGAATAAATGCATTTAAAATTGTGGGGTTTTCAATGAAATTGGATGGAATGTGTGGTAGTTTTGTTTTCTAGATTTGAATATTTGATTAAACATTTAGACTACATTTGGATCCTCTATTTAGAATGCATTCTAGATCGTATTAATGTTGAGAATGAAAAAATAAATAAAAATTTGTTGAGGATTTTGTGTGTGTGTGTGTGTTAATTTTGTATTAGTAGTAAATATATTTTTAGCCTTGTCTTGATATATTAAAAAAAAAAAAAAATTGTTAATTACATAATATATCCTAATAATACATTATTTAATAGGAAAAATGCATTCTTTAAAATACCAACCAAACGCAATTTCATTCAACATAATCACATTTTAACAAAAGTTTCAGTATTTTGCCAAACGTACTATTTTTAGTAAAATGCATTCTACCAAAAAAAAATATATATCATAATCTAATGATGTTGAAGGTTTGACAAAATGGCCTAAATCCATGGCATTCTACAAAATCATAAAATCATGATCTAAACATTGATAATAATATTCTAATAATCTCTAACAGGATAGTACTTGATTTGCGGATGGTGTTAGTGCAATTTCTTCTCATGCTCATTAACCTTCTTTTTATTGATACAAATACATCATGTCCACAATATGTGGAAAATATTGTCCATATTTAAGTGATGTAAGGTGTAAATATTGTAAATGAATATTTTTCATTTCATAAAACCTCATTACAACCATAGAACTTCATTAAATGTGATTCAAGAAAAAAAAAAAAAAAAAAAAAGCAACTTCATTACATGTGAGAATTCCTTAAACTTGCGTACTACGTACGTACAACAATATGCCTCGCAAATCCTCATATTTCTATTAAGACTAGCACACTAGCTGATAGACCAATACATAAAGTTACATGCATTGATGCATATACATTCAGCAACCATTCTTTTATTTTACTTGACTTTGGCATTCAAAGATTTTAAATATAGATTGACTCTGTATATTTGTAACGCATACGTGGATTGTCACGCGCATGAAATGCTAGGATTTGATGAAGCAAAAGCAAGAAATTCAGAATCATTCTCTAATATTGCCAGTTCTTTCTCATCCATAGTCACCCATGCCTCAATCCCATTACCCCAAGGGGTTTCATTGAATATTATCAAATTCCTAAACGCAGGGCCAACTTTTCCATTGCAACCAACCCAAAACGGTTTTCCCCAACCAAAATCAATATCGTTAAAAAGCCTAATCCAGCATGTAAATGCACAAACATCTGGTTTTATCTCTACGGAAAACATATCTTCTAGCTGGTCAAAGTATCCAGAGAAAGCTGAAAGCCCTTCATCCCCTTGTAAACCTTCCGTACAATCTCCATCAAACCCAGCAATGGCTTCCTTTACTCGGTCCACCAATTCATACAACTCTCTCTCTTCCACACCAAGATCAGCTGCTGCGGGTGCCCACCAAAACTGATTCCCAATAGAACTATCAGACAAGTGAGATTTCATTCGTGGCCTCAAGTTCACTGCTTGGACTAGTATAGATATCCTATTGGAACCTGATTTGATTGCTTTAGAAGCTTCCATGCAGTGTTTCCAAATGAAACCCGTCAGTGCCTCGATACGTGTTGGTTTAGGAACCCGTTCGCTTTTCGCTTTAGCCCTTAGGGTGGCAATCGCTTTGTTATCAAACACAAACCTTCTCGTAACATACACACCTTCCCTGAACCACAAGTTATCCATTGTGGCTAAATACTTTTGTGGAAGCGAATCTCTAGGTGGAAACAAGGACGATCCGTCGGTGAAATTTGGATGTATGACTTTTTCAAGAGACCCAATAGAGGTGGCAGCCCAAGAATGAAAGAAAGAACTCGCTGTTGTTCCATCTACAAGCTTATGTGAGCAGCTCACCCCGATTGCTATTCCACCACAAACAAAGAGGTTCATTTGAACAGCCATTAGAGCTACAGAAGTATCCGTTTCCTTACGAAAGACATGGTACGGAAGGAATAGGTTAAGTAACTCCGTTTCTTGGTGCTCAAGGAACTCAGACATGCAACAATTAACACGTGCTTCCAGATAAGGAACACCCATGTCAAATTCGTGGATAAAAAGGTTGTCTTTTAATCTTCCAGAAAATGGATAAAAGATACTGAGTGTATCTGAAAGTGATTTTTTATGTTGTGCAATGATTTGGGAAACGTTGAGATTGAAATGGTCAGTCATGGGATAGAAAAAGACCGTAGGAGCGTAGGTTGTGGGAGTGACCTGATCAAGGAGGGAGAGTTTGTAAGGTTTCAGGTGAAGTGTTGGAGAGGATGGTTTGATTGTTTCTTTTGAAATGATAATGACCTCAACCTTCACCATTTTAACACACCAATTACTTGGCCTGGCACTAAGTGTTTCCTTTTATAAGCAGACACTTATCCGCATGCAAAAAGAAGGAATGTGTTCCGGGATGAATGAGCCAATGTTTCCTTTTATAAGCAGACACTTATCCGCATGCAAAAAAAAGAATGTGGTCCAGGATGAATGAGATTTTCATAATTTCATTCCTATCTATATACTCGGGGCGGGACGTTGGCAAGAATAAAAAGTCATTGTATGCGTGCTGACCCTTATAATTTCCAACCAGAATTCATAAATAGTCTAGTACATTAAAATTGTACTATGATACAGTTGGTGAGTTGGTGATTTTAAATATTTGTTCAAGAATGCTCAAGGCACGTACAAGTTGAATAAATATCCTTCATTGGTAAAAAATTTAAATAGTTTTTATTCAATTGGTAAATAGTTAAAAGATTTAATTGAAACGAAATCAAACTTAGAGGAATAAATTGAAACAGTTAAAACTTAGATAATTGAATTGAACTTTGACCAAATTTAGATAATGTAATTTGTAATTTAGTTACTTTTTCATTCGACAGTTGAGATGAAAGTCACTTTTCATTTGACAGCAAGAAAAATATTGTTGGTGCAATACTTTTCAGTAAATATTTAGTATCTCCTGGAATACAATAAATATGTACTCTCCCTCTTACTTAAATATTAAATCCCACTAATTAAATTCTATGCAATGATCTCCCAAAAAAAAAGAAGAAAAAGAAATTGATTCTATGCAATGATGTCTTGACTTAATGATTGATTTTGTGATATTCAAATGCTTGGTTGGGTTATCTTTGAGAATTTGTTGAAACTCTACCTTGATTCAAATTTCTCTAATGAACTTAAATTTATGAACACATGATTAGTTAACTAGGAAATCTGAATTATGTTCTTTGATACTTGTTTTTAAGTAGTGAAAACTTCACTTGTTTCACTTTGAATTTGGCACGAGCAAGAGCGCGAACATGTAATTTGTGGGGTATGAAGTATGCATCCAATTGTTACACAATTAAATTGGTTGACTTGTTAAGTGATTAACCTTGGCATTATAAATAATAATAATAATAATAATAATAATAATAATAATAATAATAATAATAAATAAATAAAAATAAAAACCAACCATGAGAGCCTATGATAAAAAAAGTAAACAATTCAAATGATTGAGATATGAGTGGCTAAGTTTAATTTCATAACCTTTTTTACTTGAGTTAGTAAACTCTTAGGAGTGTCTCTACACCTATTGCCCCTTGAGCCAACTGGTTCAGGAGTCACTAGTCTAGCACTCGATACATGGGTCAATTAGAAAGGGAGTTAAACATTGCACAGTACAAAAAAATTATGCCTTGGTTGATTTATTTAATGATTGGAAAGATATTGAAACCCCATGATTATAAGTTAATTCACTTTACGCCAAAGAGAATTTGTGTCATTCCACTATTTAGCTATAAGTAATAGGGATTTAGTTTGAACTTCTTGAAAATTCTGAAGATGGAGTTTGTCTTTTTAAGTTTATCCATGAATGAGAACCATAGCTTTTGTGATATTTTATTCTCATTGATAACATAGTTGCATTTGTTTTAATTTAAAGTTAAGATTGAGCATTAAGATTGAGCATATTTGTTGATGTAACAAAACGTTTGTGGGTATCGTTCTGGTAAATCCTCACAAGACTATAACTCGTCCACTAGAGACACCTAGAGGTTTAAAGGCTTATTGTATATACTAAATGCAATCGACAGTGCCAGCGAAACTGGTGTGGCTAGAATTTTTTTTTTTTTTTTTAGTTTTACTAGGGACTCGCAAAATTTAGGTTTGGGGGATTGATGAGTCATGAATTATGACTCATTAACCTTATTTTCATATGGATTTAATAAAATTTTCTTGCATCAAATTCTTAATTACACGTAAATTATGATGATGATGCTCCACTAATAATTTTTCATACTATTTTAGTATTGCATGAGAGATATCTTTTTTTTTTTTTTTTTTTTTGATAAGATTGCATGAGAGATATCGGTCTTGAAAATAGGTGTGTCCGTATGTTATTGGTTTTTTGCGACAAAGTCAATGTAATGTATTAAAGCGATTTTGATGTGGGGTGGTTAGTTGTTAATGAATTTAATTTGCTTTCTACCAAATAAATTGTTGAAGTAGAGCATGCTAGCAGCCTGATCATGGCAATCAATACGAATGTTGTAGACTTGTAGTACACGTTGCAGTCCATGGCAATAACTTGTAGAACATGACAGTTAACAACCAAAGCCAATAGTCAAAAGATAGCCAGTTCTCTAGAGAAAATATTGAAGTACATCAACATCATGGCAATTAATAATAACTACGAACCTTTACCAAAATAATAATAATAATGTCATGTCCCGAACCTCAAATAATAGGGGCACAAGCACTACAAAGACATGTAACTAGTAACTACACCTTTTAATGGCCTGCATTTTAATCAATCCCATAATAACATTATTCGAGGCCAACCCTCCTATCCCAATCACCGTCAAATGTTGTTATTGCACATTATGAGATCAGAAATTCATACGGATTCAACAACAGGTTTCTTGTCATCAACTATAGCCTCTATTTACAACCACAATTTCTTTTCTGTATATACGTGGCTGGTCCTGGACCGTTCAAAATGGTCTACAAGAAAAGGCTGCCGTATCTGACCTTTTATCCTGTGGCGTTGGATGGATAGGATCAGTGTCCTTTTTTCCTTGTCTCTACGTATGACCTGACGTTAGCATTCACCTTATTCTTTTCCTACGCGCAGCAAGGGCACGCGTGTTGTTTTTTTTTTTTTTTTGGGGAAGCTGGCCACAACCAATCAGGATTTGACACCTGTAAAAAAATTGATTTTTTTAGCAGATCAGGTGGGGCCAGTGACATGTTGCCACGTCGTCAGAGATTAGAGCCGTTGATGTGAGGGGGGATGCTTGAGATGCCTTGCCTGGAGAGCTCAGCTAGTACACCATCAGTGGAAGGAGGCTTGAGCCCCAAGGGCAAGGGTAGCCATGGCTTGCTAATTGCCTCTTTCACAACCTTGTCAATTACCTCCTGTGCCTGCGTACAACGCAATAATTTAATGTAAAACTTCATGCCCATTTTTTACATGTACCAAACTTTTTCTTTTTTTCTTTTTTACAAAAGTTTTTCAGTTACAACTTACGGAACTATTATTAAGTTTCATGGTACAAAATAAATATAATATAGCTATCATTTCATACATTTTGAACCATTTTACTATACGGATTAATTAAAATGCATGCTCTGAAATTCTTAGGATAACCTCTTTAAAATCTTATTCATCTATATTGTCAGATTTTATCCATCATCAATTCAATAATTTATACGTTAAAATTTCGAACAATGGGCAAGAAAAGGTAGTGTATTACCGGATAAAGGTCAACCGGAAATTGTGGCATGCCACAGCTATTATTATTAACTGCACCACCAGCATGGTGAAATCCTGAAGCATTCTGCGTTTTGGAAAATGGGAATTAAGATTTAAGAGGCCATATAGAAGTGCATGAACAAGATCTAAACCTCTTCATCATGATCAATATACTCACTTGAGGGTAGCTAGTATAAGGATTATGTGGAGGTGGTCCGGGATGAATGAGCCAAAGTTTCCTTTTATAAGCAGACACCTATCCGCATGTAAAAAAAGGAATGCGGTCCGGGGTGAATGAGACTTTCATAATTTCATTCCTAGGGCCGGCGCTGGGGTAAGCCCAGCAAGTCATTGGTCTTGGGCAACCCCCCTCGTAGGGGCAACCACACAGAGAAAAAAATTTCAGTATACCAGAAAAAAAAAAAAAACTAGATCTTGCCGATATAGCATGCCAAAAGAACGTTGAGCTCATCCTTGTTAGTGCCACTTCTTCTTCTTCTTCATCCCTGCCACTGCTGCCTCTCCTTCTTTCTTCTTCTTTTTTTTTCTTCTTCTTTTTCTGCGTTGTTTTGGGTTTCTCAGTGCCATGGTAAAAAACTTGCGCACAAATGCAAAACTCAGAAACCACTTTATTTGCTTTTCTAACCCCCACGTTATTTGCTAATTTTCTCTCTATTTTAATTATTATTTTTCTATTCAACTACTTCTTCTTACACTTGTTTAATTTTCCATGGTTGGGTGGTCTTGTCACCACTTTTTCTCTTCTTTTTAGTTCACTGTCAAGCGTCAATTGCTTTCAATTTTCAGTGTGGTTTAACTTAGAGTTTAGATTTATTTATTTTTATGGGATGTTAGAATTCTTTTTTCTCTTTTTTAGAGATATGGATAGTATGAGCTTAGAAAGAATTTGTAGTTGGATGACATTTTTAGAAAGGGTAATAATTTGGATCTAATTTAATATATTAATTCATAAAACTAGTAGTTGTTTCGATTGAAAAAAGGGAATAACAAATTTTGATACCGATCAATATTGATATAAAATTTCAAAATTAGCTCTATATATATCGAAATAACTTCTAGTATAGTTTTTTTTGTACTCACAAATAGTTGTAATATCTAAGTTTGATATAAATAATTGTGTATAAGAAGTAGTTTTAGTTTAATATTTATAGGGTAATCTAATCTTGATTTTGCATAATTTTTTTTTTTACTTTTATGTCTTTTTTTTTAATATTTAATAATAAATGGGTAACTAAAATTGAGACGGGCTAGGGCAACCCAAATCTCGGGGCCGGCCCTGCGCATTAGGCACTTCAACCAAGTCCACACGCAGCTCATTGTCTCTTCCCTCTTCCAGCACTCTCTATTTGCTAGCCGAGTTGTGAAGAAGCTCTGCTCTTTTTCCCTCACCGTGTCTCATGCCGTTTATGTATTTGATTGCCTTGATGAACCAAATGCTTTTATGTGTAATACTATTATGAGAAGCTATGTGATTCCAATGACCCGTGTAGTGCTTTGGGGTTTTACTATGGAAGAATGGTTGGAAAATGGGTTTCGCCTAATCATTATACTTTTCCACTTTTGGTGAAGGTGTGCGCGGACATTGGGTCGTTGAGAGAAGGGGAAAAGGCTCATGCCCGAGTGGTGAAATTTGGGTTTGAGTCAGATTTGTTTGTGAGGAACTCGTTGATTCATATGTACTCGGTTTGTGGGAGGATTGGGGATGCTCGGATGGTGTTTGATGCAGGGCCTGACTGGGATTTGGTTATTTGGAATACGATGATTGACGGGTATGTGAAGAATGGGGAAGTTGGTATTGCGCGTGAGCTTTTTGATGAAATGAATGAGAGAGACGTTTTTAGTTGGAATTCTATGATTTCAGGGTATGTGGGGATTGGGGATATGGAGGTAGCAAAAGGGTTGTTTGTGAGAATGACAACTCGAGATGTTGTCTCTTGGAATTGTATGATTGATGGGTATGCTAGGATTGGAAATGTTTTGGTGGCTCGTTATTTTTTTGATCAGATGCCTTTGCGGAATGTGGTTTCCTGGAATATGATGTTGGCACTTTATGTGCAGAGTAAGGATTACAATGAATGCTTGAGATTGTTTGATAGTATGATAAAAGGAGGAGAGCATGGTTTTAAAAACCGGACCGGACCGGCCGGCTCAACCGAGGACCAGTGTCCAATCCGGTCCGGTTCTTTGAAAAAACCGAAAAATTAGAAAAATAGGCCAAAAACCAGAAACCGCCGGTTCGACCATAAAAACCGCGAACAGGAGCGGTTGAACCGGTTTTGGCCCAATTCCACTAATTCCAAAACTGCACTGTTTTGGTCAAATTTTTTTCAATTTCTTTGATCTTATCAACAAAAAAAAAAAAAAAAAACTCAAATTTGAAGCCCTCTCTCTCTCAATGACAAGGTTTGGCTGTTAATGGCGGAGAGAGAAAGATCGCTCTCTTGGGTGGTCGAACGACAAAAGAGGTGAACGACGGTGTCCCTGGCATCGAACTAGGGCCGCGGTGCGATGAGAAAAATATTGTAGACTTGTAGCGACAAACTTAGAGAAATAAATTGAAACGGTTAAAACTTAGAGAATTGAATTGAACTTTGACCAAATTTAGATAGTGTAATTTGTAATTTAGTTACTTTTTCATTCGACAGTCGAGATGAAAATCACTTTTCATTTGACAGCAAGAAAAATATTGTTGGTGCAATACTTTTCAATAAATATTCAGTACCTCCTAGAATATAATAAATATGTACTCTCACTCTTATTTGAATGGTGAATCCCACTAATTAAATTCGTGGCATTCTCCATCATTCATGTCTGTATGATCTACTAATAATTTTCATGTCTGAAAAGTATTGTTATGCTCCACTAATAATTTTTCATGCTGTTTTAGTATTGCATAAGAGATATCTTTTTTTTTTTTTTTTTTTTTTTATAAGATTGCATAAGAGATATCGTTCTTGAAAATAGGTGTGTCCGTATGTTATTGGCTTTTTGCGACAAAGTCAATGTAATGTATTAAAGCGATTTTGATGTGGGGTGGTTAGTTGTTAATGAATTTAATTCCCTTTCTACCAAATAAATTGTTGAAGTAGACCATGCCAGCAGCCTGATCATGACAAGCAATACAAATGTTGTAGACTTGGAGGACACGTTGCAGTCCATGGCAATAACTTGTAGAACATGACAGTTAACAGCCAAAGCCAATAATCAAAAGACAGCCAATTCTCTAGAGAAAATATTGAAGTACACCAACATCATGGCAATTAATAATAACTACGAACCTTTATCAAAATAATAATAATTAGCCTCTTCACATGCGCTATGCGCGTGTTTAGAGGCTCTTTTCATTTTTTGGGTAAATTGTACAATCTTTTTTTATTTTTTTATTTGGAGCTTGTGAAGGGTAAGAAATGCTAAGACTTTTGAGGGATATGAACGGAACATTTTAGACCTGAAGGCTGAAGCTTCTTATGTTTTGAAGCTTTTTTGATTGGATGATTGCCACTCACTTTGTTTACTTTCTCCAATTTTTGGATTTCTTTGATTATTATTCTGTTAAAAATTAATTGCATTCACCAAATACGTCTAGTATCCTTGATGCATTTTTTCCATAATCAATAAAACTTATTACTTTGGTGTCAATGTCATTAACATATTTATTTTCCTTACTATTCTTTCTTTTACACGGGCTTCAAGGGTGTTTAGAGGCTATTGTTTTTATAAATAAATAAAAAAACTAAAAACTAAAAAATCTTTTTATTTTTTGAGTTTAAAATCTAAAAGTTCTAAAACCTATAACATGCACCAAAGTCTTCTTTTAAAATTAAACAATGTAAGATTAGTAACAAGTTTTGAGTATGTTGGTTACAATTTTAATTTAAAAAAAAAAAAAAAAAAAAAATCAGACGTCTATGTTTAGAAGCTTTAGAAAAGCTCAAAAGTGAAGTAAAGTGTTTTTTATTTTTATTATTATTATTATTATTATTATTATTATTATTATTATTATTTAAAGAAGTAAGTTTTTATTTCACTTCTCACATATATTTTTTAATATTAAATATCTCAACAACTAAGTAAAGTACAAATCTTTACAAGCGAAGAAGAAATAAAAGTTATAGAGCATCTTTATAATATATTTAAAAGGAATATATTTGTATAGAGCATCTCAGGGTTTTACACATTTGTCCATTGAAATAATTGCATTACAACACAGCCCTAAATTAAAAATATTTAGATCATAAAAATATTGATAGAGAATTCCATCCAATCAAATTGCATGATAATCCACTACTTTTTTTTTCTTGTTGAAATGCATAATCCACTATACTAAGCATACCAATTATTTCCAAACAATATTTGCTATAAACCTATATTGAGAATACAAAATTTAATAACGACTATTTTATTAAAAAAAAAACAAATAAACAAAACAAAGTAATATTAGATTATTCATTAGCAACAAGTGCGTGGTTGTTATGCATTCATTTCATTAACATTGAATCTCGTACCCCCTTATCTTTCCCAACAATGGATTTGCTCCAGAACAATGCATCTACCCCCCTCTCTTCTCTCTCATGTTGAAGTCTATCACTAAAACTCAAAGCCCTCACAAATCAAAAAACCTATACCATTATAAAACGATCCCCCTCTATCTGCTTCCCAATTCTTCAATAGCACCACTATTTCAGCTTGATTCCTTGATCCCTGTATCATCAAAGAATATGAGTTGAGATTATTGTATTTTTTTTTTTTCTTTTCTTTTTTTTCCAATCAAAAGCCGGAGTTAAACTTTTTTTTTTTTTTTTTTTGGAACCATTTCAAACATTCACACATTTTGCAGGCTATACATTTCTACATTTTCATTAGCATAGTTAATTTAAAAAAAAAAAAAAAATTGGAAGCAAGTAACAAAATAAAAAAGCTTCAAATTTAATTTTCAAACATTCATATCTTAAACTCTCACCTTTTAGTTCACCTATGCAGAACAATGGACCTTTAAAAAATAAAATAAATAAAAATAAAGATAAAACAACTCTAACATAATTTTTAAAAATTAGACATTGCAATTACTTGAGTATTTCTTAACCTTGATTTGAAAGTCACTATGTGAAACTCCCATAAATTCTGAAAATTCACAAAAGGAAAAAGCACCCAAACAAATTAATCGTTAGAAAAATAAATAACACCATAATTTAAGGTCTTAATCCACAAATCACCATCCATATAACCAAAAAAAAAAAAAAACCCTTTTAGATGCTGGACGATTAAACTCTAACCTTAAAAACCAACCTAGAGAGAGAGAGTCGGGACTTTTTATCATAGAAACACAAAAACATAAGGAAAAAAAATTTAATCCACAACAATCATATTATGAATTTTTTTTTGGAATGATTTTACCGTTTCTAAGTCCTCTAACATGTGTTTATAAAAATCAAGCGAGAATTATAGACGTAATAAAGAAAAAAGAAAAGGATTTTACCATAAGAATTGAGAGTTGAGAATTTATTGATCATGAGAGTTAAGAGTTGAGATACACAATTTTGTGAAAAAATTGTTTGGGCCTACAATTTAAAAGAGAGAATATCTCATAAAGTGGGTAACTGTATATTTATGAGAAACTGTCTTTTAAATAGGAATTTTAGTGGGAGTTAAATATAGAATTTTTAATTTTTAATGAAATGTAAGTATTTTGGATAATAATAGATCTATGAAAACTTTTTTTTGAGTAACCGTTTGAGTTTTTTTTTAAGTAACCAATAACTATTTGATTTTATATTAGAAAGAATGCCTTTATTAGTTTATTGATTTAAATAATAGTTTAAATTTCGGGATTTGAATGAAGTGGGTTTTAAAATTTTTGAGATATATAGTCATGAATTTTTGAATTTTCTTATATGTAGTTTTTTTTTTTTTTTTTTTTGGAAGTAGTTTTTTAAAAAATTGATAGTTATAAAGATAAGGGAAATTGTGAGAGAAAATAAAGGGAGAGACAAATTTGAACGTGAGTTAGTAGGAAGGTTTATTTATTTATTTATTTATCTTGAGGGAATGAGAGATGAGATAGGAAGATAAGGGAAATTGTGAGAGAAGATAAAGGGAGAGACAAATTTGAACGTGGGTTAGTAGGAAGGTTTATTTATTTATTTTGAGGGAATGAGAGATGAGATAGGAAGATAAGGGAAATTGTGAGAGAAAATAAAGGGAGAGACAAATTTGAACATGAGTTAGTAGGAACGTTTTTTTTTTTAAATTAATTTATTTATTTTGAGGGAAGGAGAGATGAGATAGGATTATTTTGAATAATGATAAAAGTTGAGTAAATGAGGAGTTGTGAAGTTAGTGGGAAGTTGGAAATTAGAAAGTAAAGTAGATAAGGGAGATGTAAGAGAGAAAAAAAAGGGAGACTTAAAAAACAAAGAAAAAAAAAAACAATTGTAAAACATGAACGTGGAATTGTGATCATTTTAACTTTTGAATTTGAGCATATCAATAGATTACTCTTTTAACCTTTATTTTTTATTTTAAAAGCAAATCAATTGATTTTAAGTATGGGGTATTTTAGTCTGTGCACTAAAGTGGACATTTTTCTATATTTGGATGCAACTATTATACCCTTTTTGCTAACACCCATTATTATTTGAAGTTGGTAATTAAATTAGAAATATAAGAAGATGTGAGAGGTATTTTTGATAGTACATTAAATTGGATATGAGGGTATGAATCCTCTTAATAGTATTAGATAATGTCACGTCCCGAATCCAAGGTGTGAGCTCGGCACGTGACAACGATTGCACACTCAATAATATTTATCTTATATTTGTGTGCAAGGTCTCAACAAAGTTCAAAATCTTTGACTAATCATTCATAATTGAAAATTTGATAGTTCAAAACTAAATAGTCTCTAATGAATTAACAGCTAAAGGAATATTAAAAAATTACAACTAATATAAATTCCTCAAATATAAAAATAAATCTTCTAATAGCCACATAACGGTGTGTCTAGCATTCATTAGAGTCAAATCCTAATTCCTCTCACACCTGCACCACCTTAACGAGACCCCAAGATTTCTACTCTTTCTGATTTGAAATTGGGGAAGAAGAGGGGGGTGAGCTGAGAGACTCAATAAATAACTCATAGTTTGAAAAAGATTGATCAAACATATATTCAAATAAAATAGATAACTTTTCATAGAATAAATCTCATAGATTTAAGAAAATATATCACAGTGCAATGGAAAATTATATATATAATTTATAAGGAGTTCAAAATTCTTGATCCCAGTTGAAGAAATAGAGATTTCTAAATAACTAACTAAATCAAATACATTTATGATATTTCACAAAGAAGAAACTCTATTCTTTTCTTTAAATCAATGTATCTAAAATAATTAGAAAAATATTCTGTAATGAAATACAAATGAATATTTAATAAATAAAATAGGGAAGTTTTAGCAAAATATAGCTAGTTAAGAAAAAGTTACGTACTTACCTCAAGTAAACTTGCAAAATTTTAGAATATCTCTCTAAAACTTTCTTTCTTCTAAAGATCCACAATTCCAACCTAAAAAATTTGCTAGCCTCCTTTCTTTAAAATCCTTAAGCAACATATTCTCTCTATGATTATTTTGAGTTAGAAACAAGTAATAGGTTTTATTGCGGTTAGGGTTTCTAATCTAAAGTATATATATTACGAACAAAGTTTGGTTACAAACTATTTTATAGTCAGCTTGCTACAACTTACTACGTGATAACTTATAAGGCTCTCCACATGTATTATTTAATTAGTCACATGACTTATTAAATAGGTCATGTGACTAAAAGTACAAGTTGATAATCTTATTAATCGCCACGTAGTAGGTTGTAATAAGCTAACTACAAACCAGTTTGTAGCCAAATTCTGTCCATATATTACTAACTTCCATTATCAAAATTACTAAGTTGACCCTAAAAATAAACCCCCTTGTTTTTTTTTTTTGGTTGAGACCGGGTATTACAAATAATAATAACTACATCCCATGGAGTAGTAAGATGGCGAGCTCATATGAAAAGTGAATAAAAAAAATTAAAAAAAAAAAAAAAAAAACTTGATTTAATTTAATTGAATTTCAATAAGTAATGATGATGATTTCAGTAATCCAACTGCCGAAATTATTCTCTCCTCAATTTCCCAATTAATTTGTACAGTGTAGTATATATATAAATAATTTAACATTTAGCATTATTGATAATCAGATATGTAGTTGTGGATGCATTAATTTAATTCCTTTTCTACCAAATAAAATGTTGAAGCAT
>BKZX01031966.1:518781-547025 GCA_014362285.1 Fagus crenata
GCATTAATTTAATTCCTTTTCTACCAAATAAAATGTTGAAGCATACCCACAACCTTATTATGGCTAGCTATATCACTGAAGAAGAACGCCAACATGGCAATAACTTGTAGAACATGATAGTTAACAACCAAAGCCAAGTCAAAGTAGCCAATTAATTCTCAACTAGATAATTTTGATTTTTTTTCCTTCACTGTAGAGATAGACATGAATATCTTTAGTGGACTTTATTTACTATTATCAGTAGACATTTAAGAGGGGAGACTTTTAGAGAGGGAAAATAATGTTGTACATGTTCTTTTGCAACACCCTAGTCATGCATTAGGCTTTAGTTTTCGAAATTCAAGTACTTTTTGTTACAAAAACTTCTTTCTAAGAGTTCTCTTGATCAGGGGTGGAGGCAGAAATTTTTTTTAGAGTGGGCTAATTGCAAAAAAAAATTTCTTAACTAGGCTAATTACTTAATTTAAGGTATTTAAAAAAAAAAAAAAAAAAAAAAACCTTGATTGGGCTATAGCCCAGCCAAGGCTTAACGTGGCTACGCCATTGCTCTTGATGAAATTTTATGTAAATTTCTAAGGCTTGTTAACAAATTTCTTGAGTTGTATTCCTTTAGGGTTTTTAAGGGTTGTCATCGATCATCCAATCAACAATTACCACCATTTGAGGGGATTGGTAAATTCCTTCACTTTAATTTGAAATTCTATGATAAATTTGGTATACATGTATTCAATATAGATAATATGAGAGAGAATTTGTGGACGAAAGAATAAATACTTATACATCTAAGTTTAGGGTTTTTTTAAATAAATAAAAAAAGTAAAAAATTATTCTCGTAATAGCATGGTTTGATATGAATCTTATGTGAATTGTACGTGCATGATTTTCTTCATGATCTATCTGTTTTCTTGTGTTTGTTAATGCATGTATAATTGAATTTTAAGGATTGTCCATGACCACATAGTACTCATAGAGTCACAACTCAAAACCAAACACAATCAATGAGCTAGATCACAAGTGACTCATAGATACTGTTATTTTCAAGTCTTATCTTTCCTTAATTAGCGACGAAGAAACCACCGACAATTCAACCACTACACCCACACAATCTGCACTTGTTCTACTCCCTCCCATACTAGATTCTGGCCCTTGCAAGATCAAAAGTAAGTTCTAGAAGAATTTCAATTATTGCTTTTAATAATTGTTTCCATTTGGAATATTTTCTTGGGGAAAAAACATTCTCAAGAAAATTAGTTAATAAATTAAGTTTAGATGACCTCAGAGTGATTTTTACTAGAAGAGTAAAATGCAAAAACCAATCTGGAGGTTTGAAAGAATGATAGAAACTATTCAGACTCTTCAAAAATATATAATTTATCCATTAAATGCAAACAACACTCCGTTTATATATATTTTTCCAAAACTTATTACACTTAGGGAACAAACTAGATATTTTCAAAAAATCTTGATAATTTATGTTATTAGTTTACATCTCATGGATGATTTATATATTTTACCCTTACTTGGTTTTACCCTTACTAGAAACAAACTTAAGAGGGATTTCTATGGCTAAGAGAATAAGGGGGATAAATGGGTTGAAACCATTTGTGACAGACAAAGAGAGAGAGAGGGACAAAGAAAATTGGTTAACACCTACAAACCAAATTAATATAATTTAGGATATATAGCATTTACCTGAATATACGTAATTTGGTGCATGTATTCAATATAGCTTAATTGTCTTTTTTCTATCGTTCTCCCTCTCCCTTCGACCCATCTATTTGAATAATTTAAGGACCGATTTTGTCAAATTTTAATTGAAACATATTTTCGCCAATTTATATTGTATTTGAGGTGTAATAAAATGTTTAGCACCCCCCATGTTGTGTTTAATTTAAATTTAAATTTAAGAAATTTATTTAGTAGTTTTTCGGCATTTTTTCAAATACCCATTTTATTTAAAGTTAAATCTAAGAAACTCACTTAAAGGTTTTCAGACAATTCTTCGAATACCCCTGCCAGGTGCTCAATTTTCATTAAAATATTAATATAACACATTTTTTTGTGTGGCTAAGGACCAGCATACGACACTATATACACTAACGCAGGCAAAGTCTCCTTGACCAAACTATAGAAATTAATATTAAACTTCTAAATGCACGTGAGCTCTTGCTTGAACAAGTGGTAACTAAATGCCCCAAATCCTTATCTTTAACATTTCTTAGCAACAGGATGCTCTGGATTTTCCCAGCTCGAGGTTGATACAAAAAGAGCATGCATTATGCACACATAAATTTATATGATTGTTGGATGTAATTGTTTTGCAGAATACCAAACAAGCAAACTCCCTATTGTATACTTCCATAATAGGGCATGTTTATATTTATTACTAATATAATAATATTCAATAAGGAGCAGAACTATATTGCAAAAGACTCGTTTAGGAGGCTTGAGTCACAACTGCAGAGACCATAGTGTCCATTCCACACATGCCATGGGCCCGACAAAGGCGGTAATAGCCATTTTCACCCCATTTCTTACCCCATGAATTTTTGATGATCCAATAGGGCTTGTAGCCAAATCTCAAAATGGAAAACCCCTTTGCACCATACCCCACGAGTAATACACCATGGTTGATCCTTTTCTTGGCACAAATAAGAGGGCATGAGACGCCACCTATGTATGTTTGCATGAACACCGCATTCAACCCAACTGAATATCAGAGATCAACATTTGATATTAGTGTCACTGGTTATAAGGTAGCAAAGATGATGACAGAGTAATTATGTTTAGAAAAATGTTAAAAGTTATTATCAATTTTACTAGCTACAAAAGACGTAGACTTATAAACTAACGTGGTAATAAGTATGATTGGTGTCACACGTCAACATATAATAATAATAATAAATGATTGAAATATATTTTTATGATTGATAACACATCAGTTTGTAATACCTATATATAAAATAAAATTTATAATATCTCTAACATCACTTGTGTGATTTTAAGGTGCATATACTCCATTCAAAAGGTATACCATAATATGAACCAATATATATGGCTATTTCTAAAAGATTACCTGCAAGAGGACCGTGGTTGACTAAATATGCTGCAATTTGGTCCTCATCATTAGGGATATTGGTAAAATTGACAACTCTAACGGCTACTTTCTCTGACTTAAACATGCATTCACCCTGTGTCCCTGTATAGGGGTATGAACTCTCCTCCTCTAACCCTCCTGCCTCGAGCAAATATTTGTATGCATTTGTCATAAGGCCTCTGTTACATCCATTGTCACATGCAGTCTTGTCCTTCACATCGCACTGCAAAAAAATTTAGAAAAAAAAAAAAAAAAGTTTCTGTGCATTAGAAAGAGATTAAAACCAATGCAATACAATTCATTTAATTGTAAGACATATAAATAAATAAATATCGATATTCATCATAACTGCAACTCAACAACTTTTTAGTTAGCTTTTACTAGTAATATAGGCAAAGATGAGGTTGGGAATTTTTGTTTCGGATGCTGAATTATGATATTGGGACACCAATTTAGAGAAAAAGAAAACATATATACGCAAATATATATACATGACATACACAAACATATACATATGTCTAAAAAATACAAATATTAATTTTCTACTATTAGAGTAAATCATACGTCATAAATATGATCATATACAAGACTATTTGCTTTGATATATAGTAGATAATTTTTTAAGAGAACTTTAATGCAAGAGAAAATTGTACAATTAAAAACAACCGAACAGAAAAAGAAACAAAAGAAGGTACCCCAACTAAAAGTTTAACTTATTTGAAATCATTATGGGAATTATTATAATTCAATTTAGACCTAAAGGAGATTGGGATTTTTTAGTTAAGATAGTATATATCTATCTAAGAGTTTAACTTATTTGAGATCATTAAGGGTATATAATGCTTGCAAATCAAACATTTTTATAAGCATTGGATAAACAAAACACACAAAACTCCAAGATCTTTAGATTTCTTAGCAAGATAAGAAGTTATAAAGAAGGATTTTAATTTGAGCATGAAATTGGGTCTAAGTAGCTGACCATGTTATCGCAATCAATAAGTTGTTGTTCACTAAGATTGACTAGATTCCCAGTTGCAATAAAATTGGCTCCTTCAATAGCTCCTGTAGTGCTAAAAGCCCAACATGATCCACATGCACCCTGCAGAAAGAAAAATAGCACCATAAATATATAGTCTTGCATGGAGTTGACTTTTTTTTGATAAATCCTACTTTTGATGAGTTTGTTTATTTTATTACCGAAATAAAATATTTACAATAAAGCTCAAAACACCCAAATATGAGAAATTGTTCGGTGCACCCAGTGCATTACACCTTCCTCTCACATAAGCGTGGATCACATGTGTGGGACCAACATATGAAGTCCACCATTATGTGAGAGGAATGTATAATATACACCAAGGCCACTAAATAGTTTCACCCCAAATCCCTAATGCATACCAAATGCTTTCCTTTCCTTTGGGGAAATGGTGCGTCTCACTATTTTATTTCACATCACTTTACACAACACCTAAGTTATGATATATATTTACAAATTGTGGACATTTGTGAACACTGATGTCCAAAATTTGTGATGTATGTCCACACTTAGCTGGTTGGTGTTGTGGTATATATGAGTGATGTGAGACAATATTTACCATTTCCTTTGTAGCACCTTATCTCAACTTGGTTATCTGTTAAAAAGCCGACGTATCATAAAACAAAGAGATCGATAGTACGTAACATCTTAACCCGCAACCACTCACCACTTTTTTGGTTTTAGGGAGGGTCTTACTCTTCTTCTTTGGATAAAAATATAAAAAAGACATCCTTTGAAACTCCAATAAGCCCAAACTTGAACCGAAGCCCATTACTTTATGGGGTCGTGTCCTAACTCCCAAGCCAATTCTCACACTAACAAGTGGAGAATTTGGAATCGGGTTGCACTGAGTTTGCACAAGGGATCATTGTTATAGACTATTTAATAATAATAATAATAATAAAGCTAGCCGAGCCCAACCCAATCAAGAACGCAATGTTTGAATAAATAAGATTTACCATAAAGCTCAAAACACACGTTAGAGGTCCCAATTTAGTGCACCCAATGCACTACACCTTCTTCTCACATAAATGTGGATTACATGTGCGGGACCCACATGTGGGGTCCACCTTTATTTGAGAGGAATGTATAATACACCGAGTGCACTAAATAATTCCACCCCAAATCCCTGATGCATACCAAATGCCTTGCTATCCCTTCAGGACAATGATTGTCTTTCATTATCTTATTTCACACCACTTTACACGACACCTAAGTGTGGATATGTATTCATAAATTGTAGACATTTGTGATGTTGATGTCCATATAATTTGTGAATATATGTCTACACCTAGTTGGTGTGTGGTGTGAGTAATGTGACACAATATTTACCCTTCCTGTAGTAGCACCTTAACTTGACCTGATTACATAACATCTTAACCCTGAACCACTCACCATTTTTTTCTTTAATGAGTTAGGGGTTGGGGTTCTTACTCTCTTCTTCCTTGGATAAAAATATAAGACATTCCCTTGAAAATTTATTAATAAGCCCAAACCTGGACTGAAGCCCATTCCTTTATGGGATCGTGTCCCAATTCCCATGCAAGCCCATTCTCACACTAACAAGTGGAGAATTTGGAATAGGGTTGCGCTGAGTTTGCATGCAAAAGGGATTATTGTTGTTACGGACTCTTTGGTAAAAATGATAATAATAATAATAATAAAGCTGAACCCAATCAACAACATAATAATGCTTGAATAAATTTTCGAAATTTTTGACAAAGACATAAATTTATGAATATTACAAAAAAAAGATTTTACAAATAACACCCTTGATATGATTGTCAATTTATTCTGATCATGTGATTTGCACATAGTTTTGCCACATCATCTTTAATTTTGATAATATCATTATTTTCATGTGCAGATCATGTGGTGGAAGCTATTAGGTTTTAACTGAAAATATTAATAAAATGTTTGATTTGTCACAATCTAAAGTCTAAGAGTTAATTGTTCAAATTAAAAATCTATAAACTAAATTGAAACTCACATCAAAGCCCGAGTCGATATTTGTAAAACTCCTCGTAAGACATTAAATTGAGTTAATGAAGAAATTAAAAAATGCTAAGTATCTTTTTTAAACAACTTTAACAGCATGTAATAAAACAAAAAACGAAAAATGAGTTTAAACTCCAAATTAAATAGTCCATATTTAAATCATTCAGTTAATTAAACCATGTGTTATTTCTTCCAAAAGTAAAATAGTCCAAATTAAAATCATCCTTCTTTTTGAAGCAATTATGTTTGCTTCTATTTTTATTCTAGCTTGAAATGTATACCATCCAAACTTTAGCTAGCGAATTGTGGTCTATGGCTTACTAACACCTGAGGTCAAGTACTCAAACCGCATAATAATACATAAAAAATAAAATCTTAACCGTCCTATAAATAGATGCGATAACATTGCAAACTGCTAAATCTTATATATTCTTCTAAAAAAAAAAGTAAATCTTATATATTAAACTAAAATGTAAAAATATATTAATTAAAAAGAAAAAAGAAAAAAAAAAACTAGTAAAATAAGTTATAAGAGTAGAATTTTGACCTGCATCTTAACCTCAGTTACAGCTCCTTTCTCTCTCCAATCAAAGCTCTCAGGCAAACCACCAACCTCTTCCAACAATGGTGCACTCTCCTTAACCACATCCATGGGACTCCCACCTCTCACACCAGTGTATAGCTGCTCAAACTCCTCCTCTGAAAGGTCAGAGAACGGGGTGATCCCATGGATTGCCGTGGGGTCCATCACTTGGTGCTGGGCAGCCCTGATCATGTTCTTGGCGAATATCCCAAGGCGGTGCATGTACTCCTCTCTCGTAGCATACCTCTTCTCGTACTTGTCCATGAAAATCTTGAAGTTTCTCTCAGTACCCAGAAGATCATTGTCCAAGAATTCCCTGCCTAATTCACTAGTGACTTGGAATATGTTTGGGTCTTGTTGTGGGTTAGTGTTATAATATTCTTGAAAAGCTGTAGAGATTGTTAGTGCGCAGGTTAAGACTGCAACACCCACCGTGCATGTTAGAGTTGTACTTGTTCCTCGTCCTATCATCATCATCATCATCTTCTTCGGGTAGTGCTTTTGCTCTTTAGTCTCTCTGGTAAGAGCATAAGACCAATGAGAATATGAGGTTTCTCTGATTATGCAATATAGGATGGTTGAGTTTGAAGGGTTTCATTGTAAGTTAAAACGAGAATGAGACCACGGTTGCATGCAGACCTTGTGTTTAGGTGATTAACGCGTGGAACTCTTGTATATAACGTGTCATCAACCTGCCCACGTGTATACTACTTTCTTTGTCATACATTTTTCGGGAAGAACGATGATACAAAACTATCCAAAAAATAAAAAACAGAGTATCCGTTTGGGTACTGTAGGTGCATGGACTGGGCTAGTGAAGCACAATCTATCTTCTTTCCATAGAGACTGCTATCCTATAGTAAGATGAGCGACCCCATGGCAACGTCGTTGCTTGTTAGTCCCAAGGGTTCACTCCCCTCGTTAGTCAACGAAGTGTATTAAGAGATGTAGGCAGGTTGGTTTGTAACATTTTGTTACAATCTATTACCATAATTTTTAATATTATTTAAATAAGTCATATGATACATTAAATAAATTATATAACTAAAAATACAACTAGATAATGATGTTAATCATGAATTATCATGTAAAGCGAAGCCATTTTTCATTCGTAGATAAAATTGTATCAAACTTATTCTTCTTCCTTTTTTGTCATATAAAATTAGGTCTTGAGTCTTTGTGTCAACTTATACTTTTGGGCCATGGACCTTTTTTTTTTTTGGTTGAGGAAATGGACCATAGACTTATAAGGCTGCAGGCTACAATTGGTATAATACAAATGATACCGAATTAATGGGCTCATTAAATGATTCACAAACTCAACAAATTTATTTGGTATTGTGTACAGGATTTAATAAAGATTTAGAATTTAATTTTTTATTTAAAAAAAAAAACTCAAAATTTAATTTTTTATTGTTAAAATTAATATATAATTTTATTTGTTATTTTTGAAACTTTAATTTGTTACGTTTTATTTGGGGTTTAAAATGTAATTTTTTTCTAAGTTTTAAAATTCGAATCAAATTCAATTCTAGATAGAACTTTTATAATTATAAAAAGTCAAATTTAAACAAGACAAAAGTCAGGCCAAAGTTGTTTACAACCCTAATAAATAAGTTAATATTTTACATTCTTTGTTGGAAGTATATGTATGCTTGCCCTTGCGTCATGTTCCCAATGGATCATGACCTGATCAATTGGTGTGTTTCCACTTGGAAGAGAATCCTTTACCTTCCCACTTGATCGGTAGTTGATCCCCCATGCCATTTCGTGGAAATTTCTCGCCAGCATGGGAAAACTAAGATATGCATAGTTGCGTAGTCGTAGTATATTCTAAGTAATACTAGTTAAGACTTAAGAGGCCAAAAAGGCAAAAAGGAATGTAGATTCGCATCTCTTAATATTCTCTGATTAATGTATATATCATAAAGTTTCAAAATATTGTTATAATTAAAGTACCAACAACTGGATTATGCTTATTAGTGCAAGAAGCATACATAGGGTAAGGTTTTTAATAAAGAGTAGATACTAGATACTGATAGGGTTTTCTGTCTCCATCAACCCAGCAAATAACTAGAACATTTTCCGAGCAATGATTGGCATGGGACGGAGTGAAGCATAGTGAGGGAGGGGGGATTCCCTCTCAAGGTTTGAAACACCTTTATGGATTATTTGATTTTCCATTTGTGTCTCTAGCTACTCTCTAAAAAATATATTATTTGACCCTCCAATGTTATTTTATTATGACTATAGTCTTTCAAGTCATAATATATCTATATTCATTTTTATTATATTTTGTTATAAATTATACAAGTTTAATCCTTATATTACATTAAAACTTATCGGTTTTGTTACTTACATGATTTTTTTTTTCGTATTATTTATATCTTAAGTTAAAAATGAATATTAAAAAGTAATGATTGTCCTTGTTACAAATGAATTTAACAATTTGATGATGACAATATAAAGAATGCTTAATTCAAAAAATAAAGCACTCCCCTCTGCTAGTTGGCATTATAAAATATGGGGAAATACTTAACCAAGGAAAACAAGCGGAGGGAAATAGTTAAATTATTAACTGAGCTATAATACAATTTGGCATAATACTTAACTAATTGGCAAGTGAGTAAATAAAGTGTCACAAGCAAATTAGAAAGTAATCATTATCCTTTAGTAAAATTATTTCTATACTATTAATTTTTTAATCAAAATATTGTTTTCGTCCTTAAACTATACATGAATTTTGTTTTTCGTCTTTGAACATTAAAAAAGTTCATTTTTACACATGAATTTCATCATTTTATAAAAAAGTCTAGAGACGAAATTCATGTGTAAAAATGAACTTTTTAAACGAAATTCATGTGTAAAAATAAATTTTTTCAAAGTTTAGGATGATAAATAAACTTTTTTAGAGACAAAAAACGATCTTGTTAAAGTTCAGAGACGAAAAACAAATTTCATGTAAAGTTTAGGGACAAAAATAATAATTTAACCTAATTTTTTTTCATAGTGAAATACTGTTAAAGATTTAAGATTTCAATTGAATTATTAGTTAAGTGGTGGTATAGTCTTATAGAGTCTATAAACTAATAATTTGTTAACAAATAACTAAGAAAAGGTGATAAGTATAAAGAAACATATTTATTCAAGAATGAAACAAGTGGATTTTGAAACTTATTTCCTAAAACATTCGAAGCAGTAGGGCCGATAATACCAGGCAAAGAAGAGCACGTTGAAGAAAAGCTGAAAGGAAAAAGCACGAGCTGAATTTTTAATGGATAAGAAGAACATATAGTAAGATGAGGGTTGTTAGGTGGTCAGTGATGCACCAATTATAGTGTCAATAAAATTTGGGACAGTCTCTAATTTGGGATCTTGTCGGGAAACGATAATTTAAAGATATTTTGTAATGGTCGAAGTTGAATACGTGAAATACTACATCGTCTCTTACGTTGACACTTCGTCGGTAGGACCGGACAAACAGAAATCCGCGGTATCGGCTGTTAGAATCGGACCGAAACCAATTTGTATCAATGAAGAAAGAACTAAGCTACCGACCTTTTGCTGCTGCAATTTATTTTTTAACTTTTGGAGAATGTTTGAAAAAAATATATATATTATCTAGAGAAAAAGTGATATTTTAAAAAATTATACATAGAAAAATACAGTTTTAAATTGCAATACTTAATGAAGCCCTAAGTAGATATCCAATTAAAACGGGATGATAATTAGCTAATAAGCTCTAAGCATATCAATAAATATTAATTTTCAGGGCCAATAGTATTAGGAAATAGTTTTTCTCTAATCCAATTTGGAGGAATTTTCTTCCAACCCACTACGTGGCAAGTAAATATGTTACCCAAATATCAACCTAAGAGGGGGGTGATTTAGGTTGAGGCAAACTTTTTCGATTTAAATGCGGAATTAAAAACTATTTTCAAATAGCAAATATTGATTTAGCAAATGTTTGATCACAATTCAATTGCAATATAGATATGATAGGAAATTAAGCACAAGTATATATAAGCAATTGAATAAGTAAAAGATAGAGTTAGAGAAAATCAAACACAATGATTTTTATCGAGGTTCAGCTTGCCCGCCTACGTCCCCGCCTCAAGATCACTTCTCGAGGATTCTCAAATTCACTAATTTGACAATCTTCTTCCGGGTGAAGATCAAACCGTTACAAATCTTCCTTACACGGTGAAGAGTAACCACCGAGTGAAAAATCCTTTTCACTCCTTAGGATTTATACCAAAACCCACAAATCTTCCTTACAAGTTGAAGAGTAACCACCTAGTGAAAAATCATTTTCACTACTTAGGATTTATACCAAAACCCTAACAAAAACACTCAATAGTTTCAACAAGGATTTGTTGTACAAAATAAGGCTCTCTCAAAGAGTAGTTGTACACAATATGCTCACTCTAATAGTATATCAAAGATTTGATCAATATGGCTCAAAAAGTGTTTAGAGAAATTTGATTTTCAATCAAAGATTTTGAATGATATGAAAATTTAAGCTTGAGAAATGATGGATTGATGTAAGATATTTTCTTTTCTTTCTCTGATTTCTCTTGTATGCTATGTTGTTATTTTTGTTTCTCTCTTCTATTCTCTTTATATATTGTTCAATCAATCGACTAAAGGAAATTTGAATTTGAAAATTTTTGTTCGTTAGAAAACACAATCATGATTCTATATAATTTTAAATGATAAAGTGCCAATGTCAGAAGATTGTTTTAACCGACCATTTGAAAATGGCAATCAGCCTTTTGAATAATTTGCATGACTTTTTAAAATAAACGGTGCCAATGTATGCCAGCTTATATTCATTATTTTTCTGCACCAAACTTTGCTGCAAGTCTTTGGCAGAGCTTTGATTCTCCAACGGACACATACTTAATTCAATCAATCAAATTGTTTTTATTGACTTTGAAATCTTTTGAAAAACTTTTCTGCTTTTTGTCATCACAATTTTTAGCCAAAGATATTCAAATCTGCTAGTAGCTAATTTGTATGACTTTTGGAGATTCATGGGTTATTATCCCATGTGATTCATGTAATTAATTTAAACCACCTAGCTTGTCAATCACCTTTAATAAGCTTGTGCCACTAAGTCAACATTTCCTTATATTTGTCAAGCTTACTTTCAGCAAGGTGTGCATGTATTGCACGTAGGTGGAGGCATATGGGATTGTAACTCATATGCTCCTACAAGTCTTACATGTCGGCTACCTTAAGAAATTTTTTTTTAGCCGTAATTGATTTCATGGTTGTCTTTAAATATCAATCTAGCCATTAATGTTGACTTTGTCAATATTTTGAAAAAATTTTATGTTTCATAAATTTTTCACCGTAAGAGATTTCTTCATATGACTATGTTTAAATATCAAAAATATCTAGTCATTAATATTGACTTTGTCAATATTTTGAAAAATTT
Source organism: Fagus crenata (assembly GCA_014362285.1). NCBI lineage: Eukaryota > Viridiplantae > Streptophyta > Magnoliopsida > Fagales > Fagaceae > Fagus > Fagus crenata. The sequence goes on from BKZX01031966.1 coordinate 530,939, forward strand.
TTCTATTTCATAAATTTTTCACCGTAAGAGATTTCTTTGTGTTCTTCACATGACTATCTTTAAATATAAAAAATATCTAGTCATTAATATTGACTTTGTCAATGTTTTGAAAAACAATTTTCTGTTTCAAAAATTTTTCAACCGTAAGAGATTTCTTTGTGTTCTTCACATGGCTATCTTTAAATATCAAAAATATCTAGCCGTTATTTTTGAAAATCAATTTAAGTTGGTTTTAAAGTTGAGCCATAAATATCAAATCTTAATAAACTTTACAAAACCTAACTCTTACTTCTCATATGTCTCGGAGCATGATCTTGAGCTTTGATTTTTTTTTTTCTTGAGAATTGATGACTTTATTCTTCAGTGAATTTGCAACTCGTCGACTTTGCATTTGCTTGATATTTGAATTGGCCATGTTGGTCTAATTAAATTAATAGTCAACATTGTGCTTTAAACATAAATCATTAGTTCATATGAAAATATCATTAATAAACAACTTAAAATCATGGCTATCATCAAAACTACATGAATGTCCTTGGATTAATTAGCCAATTAATAATTATTGAAACCTTGAGGCTAACAAAATAGACTATCTACATGTATTTTTAATCACATGACATTTTTATGAGCCATGTGACTTTTTCAAATAATACATGTGGATAGTCTATTTAATTGACACGTAGTGAGTTGAAAAAAAATTCCTCCAAACCGGGTTGGAGGAAAACTATGTCCTAATATTATTGGCATAGTATTATAGCTTAATTATTAATTTTGGTGTTTTTAACGGAGACATTTATCAAATTATCTAAAATAAAATAAAAATCATGAGAGATAGTAGTCAATTAAAAAAGATGTAATAACTAGTAATTGGGTTTTCATTAAAAAAAAAAAAAAAAAAAATTTTTTTTTTTAATTTTAATTTTAAAAAAAAAAAAAAAAAAAAAAGGATTGTTAGCACGAGGAGAGAGACATTATTGTTGAAATTAGAAAGAAAAATGTTGATTGGGATTACCAAAATGTTGATTTCTCTTTGTTTAAATCCGATCAGGAGAGTCTGTTGAATTCCACTAACTTTCTTACGTATCAGCATTTATTGTGCACTGCCAACCTTCAATCGCACTTAATGTTTTTATGTTTCCTATTATATGCTTTCTCTAAGTTAATAAAAACCATTGATTTTTACGGGCTTCTCGATAGTGTTTTCATTGAACATCTAAGTAAGAAAATAAATTCCATGATATATCATCCTCGTATAAAATCAAATTAATTCTCTGATGTTGTTGTTTCATATTTTAACTTAGGTTCAAATCACAACCTCCTTAAATTTTATAGTATAACTCATAATCTTAATTCCGCGATGATGTTTATAGTTGTGAATATCTCCGATGTTGAAATCATCCGAATCAATTTTCCAGCCCAAAATATTCCATATATATATAAGAGCTGCTCGAGGGTAGAGCAACACATGATGAAGCCCTCAGCCCCGACAATTAAAATCCTACATGGCCCATAAATGCGTCACATTAGGGTGTTACAAAAATAAAGTAAAAGGGAGAGGTGTTCCGTCGTAAGTAAAGATCATGCAATTAATGATGAAGCTATGGAGCAAATATAGCTTCCTATGAGTGAGAAGTTAAAGACAGTTTTACACTTAAAAAATGAATGCCATACAATGTTAATCTCATTCACGTAAGAATTTTTATTACGTACCAACTTAGATACTATATAATTAACATGTACACGTTTGTAAATGACTATAATAGTTTTTTCAAAATTCCTTATAGAGTGATCAGATTAGTTCTTAAAAAAAAAATCTGGCATTTTAGTAAATAAACAAAGTATGTTAGGGACCTGGGGCTATTGTAAACTAACCTTTCCCAAAATTTTCCTATACTTAAATCTCCTCTGTTGTCTTAGAGCATTCCCAGCGGAGCTGCTAAAACGCAATTTTTGTTAAAGTAGACGTTACTGTACTAAAAAAAGGGCAAAAAATCCCTCCCAGCTGGTCATGGGTTTTACACATCGTATTTACACATTGCTTCAATAACATGTAAAAATACATGTTGACTGTAGCAATGTGTATAAATTTTTTATTCTTATTTATTCAGTCTTCTCTCTCCTCCCTCCTCTCTTTTTCTTTTCTTCTTTTTTTCTTTCCGTTTCTCCCCTCTGCGCTCCTCTCTCTTTGCTCTGCTCTCTTTCCCTCAGTCTCAAGTCAATGGCTCTCTGCTCTGCTCTCTCTCTCTGATCGACGGCAACCCAATTGGTGGAGGTGGTTGTGGGTTTGCGGTTTGCGATTGTGGTGGTGTGGGTTTGTGTTTTGGGTGGTTGCCATGGGATTCGGTGGCGTGGGTTTGGGTTTGCCGACGTGGGTTGTGGTGGGTTTGGGTTTGCCGGCGTGGGTATCGTGGGTTTGGGTGGGCCGGCGTGGGTGTGAGTTTGTTGGTGTGGGGGAGAGTTTCGAAAAAAAAAAAATGTTATTTAAAAAAATTATAAGATTATTTTAATAGGATGTATTGTAAAATAGAGAATGAGATGTGAGGAGTATTGTAAAAGTGGGTAGTTAAAATAGAAAAATGGATTTTTTGAACATGTATAATAGAGAATGGATAAAAAATAGGTTGGGAATGCTCTTACCATACCTTCTCTGACATGCCGCCTCCTCCTTTTAATTTTAATTTTTCCCTATCTGAATCATCTTCAACTTATTTTTGCATTTCTTTTTTCTCACAGAACCTCTCACATTTTTTTTTTTTTTTAATGATAGAAATTCTAATTTAAACTCACACAGAAGTATATTTTGAAGTTCTCGAGGATCGAATCTACACCCTCATAAAGAGGTGAGACTCTTTGGGAAGGGGGATTACCACTGGCCGAATACTCAAGTGGCAGACCCTCTCATTGATTCATCCACTTTTTCAGAGTAATTATAGAATATTCCGGGAGTACATTAAATACGTACTCTCTCCTCTCATATAAGTGGTGTGTCCCACTAATTAAATACATAGTAAGACCCACCACTTATGTGAAAAAAAAAAAAAAAAGAGTACACATTTAATGTACTCCCGGAATATTCTATAATTTTGCTCTTTTTTGTGTTTTTTATCTTGACCTCTTTAACCACCAAAATCAAATCCTTCTTATTTCAGCGTAACTTATCTATTTTTCTCTCTCCTTTGCTTCAAACAGCAACAAAGGCCATGGTTTTAGAGTAATTTCAGATAATCGCCACTTTCTTTTCCCTTCATTTTCCCAGTAGCCACACACTCCATAAAAACAAAAATACAACATGCATGCAAGGAAGAGAAAAATTACCTGACTTTAGGCGTTGGTATGTACTACAAGTTGAGATTTTGTACAGATAACCATAAATTACAAAAAAAAAAAAAAAAAAAAAAAAATGGCTTTAGAGAGTGATAGCCAAACAAAGAGTTTAGAGAAACTAAAGCCTCTATTTGGTTCCCGAGAAAACCCAAAAGAGAAAATAAACTAAAGCCTCTGTTTCTCCTTGGTCTGTCTCTCCAAGTTGTTTTGAGATGAGATATCTATAAGGAAACAAATATAAACACAAATTTAGCAAAAGGAAAAAAATTTGAAAAGACAAGCAAAAAATAAAATACTTACCGGGAAGAAAAAAGTTCTCCTTGTTCTTCCCTTGGTCTGTCTCCAAAAATTTTCTTGAAATAAAACTTTGATTTAAGATTATATATACAAGATGGGAGCAGTAAAGTCTTCCGCCTCTTCTTTTTAATTTTTTTTCTTCTCTCCTTCTCTTTCTTCTTCTCCCTCTCTATCTCTATTTGTAAGAGCACCTCCAAGAAGCTCTTTACGTTATCTTCATATGTAGAGAGTTCTCCAATAAATTATTTCAAAATCCTCTCCAATAAACTCTCTACACACTTTCTACTTTTATTAAAATAATAATTTCATTATATTATTTTAACTTTTTTTTTCTCTTTCCTCATATATATATATATATATTTTCCTTTTCTTTTTTCTCTTTCCTCATCTCTTCCTTCTTTTGCTAAAACTCATCTCTTCCTTCAGCACACCCACACCAGACCCACCTAAAACCCAAAAACCAGCACCATTCCAAAATCAAATACAAAGTTACAAACAACACACCCAAAACCCAACAATTCATTCCAAAATCAACCAAAATCATCCTCAATCTGCCGGTGGAGATCCAACCAACAACTCCAAAAAACCAACAACTTAACAAACCCATTTCCATCTCTTTCCTCATCTCTTCGTTCTTGGTTGGTGAGATCGGTGCTCCATCATGGGCCGAGATTAGTGCCGCTCCACCATGGGCCGAGATTAGTGCCGCTCCACCATGGGCCGAGATCGGTGCTCCATGGCTCCACCATCCCGTGCGAAGAACGGTACTCAAAATAAGTACTGGTTGGGTTTTGAAATGGCCAAGATCGGTGCTCCACCATGGGCCGAGATCAGCACTCCACCACTTCAACAGAGGAGAGAGGAGAGGGCTGGAGAAAATGGGAGAAAAAAGAAGGAAAAAATGGGAGAGTGAGAGAAAGCTGATCGTAGAAATGAGAGAATGAAAAAAAAAAAAAAGAACTTAAAAAACGGTGTCGGTTAATATTTTTTTATTCAATGAAGAGTTAGAGCATCTCCAGCAGTCATCTATTTACACTTTTTATATCCACATGTGGAGAGCAAAATAGAGAATCCTTACTCCAGTAGTCCTTCAAACAGCCCTTCAAATTTCCATTTTGCTACAGTAGCTTTTCACAAATGAAAAGCTACTGTACACTCTTCACCGGATTAAAAACTGTTTCCCATCCGCCTACTTAAGTTTTTTTTTTTTCTTCTCATTTTGCACAATTTTGTCTCTCTCTACCTTCTTTTTTCCTCACTGTGCTCTCCGCTCTCCACTCTCTTTTCTCTGTGCTCTCCGCTTTCCCCTATGTTCTCCATAGATGGCTTGGGTTCTCTGTTGATTTTGGAAACGGACTTGGGTTTGCCGGCTTGGTGGCGTGGTGGTGGTTGATGGCGTGGTGGTTAGAAATGAGCTTAGGCTTGCCGATCTCAGCCTGGGCTTGTCAATCTTGGCCTGGGTTTGCCGATCTCAACCTGTGCTTGTCGATCTCGACCTGGGCTGGCTGTGCTCGACGATCTCGATCTCGGCCATAGTTGAGGTATATCATCAATGCTCTGTTTTCACTTCCTTCTCTCTTCCTTCTCTTTTCCTTCATTCAGCTCAAAATCATGTCAATTAGTTGCAATCATCATACTATTGGAAACATAATTTTTGCAATTTACAGTTATACTTAGTTATGTGCGACCCTGCAATTTACAGTTATACATAATTTTTGCAATTTCTGCAATTAGTTGCAAAGAGAAGGGAATTTGTGTCTTGTATATGATTTTGAATGGAATTAGTTGCTTTATTGAACTAGGGTTTGTGTTTTCTGTGGGAGCAACTCTGGCCACAGAAAAGTCTTTAGTGATGCTGCTATTGAACTAGGCAATGAACTGGTTTGTTTGTTTTTCTTTTCTTTCTCTCTACATTTGCTTGGTTTCGGGTTTTGGCCTCAAAATGAGCTTGGAGTTATGAAATGATAGGTTGGTTCTGTTTGGTAATGAGACTATTAGTGGGTTGTGGGTTGTGGTTTATGGTCACAGGACATTAATTTGACTAATACATTGATGAGTTGTGTGAATTGTGCATTTCATGTAGTAAACTGATTATACTCTATCTAGTCACAGAAAAGGGAATTAGTTGCAACAGATTTACTTTTACATAATAGGTTCTTTGGCATGATGTTCTCAAGTTTTGCTCAAGGGTTGGTTTATTTGTGTCTTGAATATGATTTTGAATGCTTTTTTGCATGTCTAAAGCTTTTGCTACAAATGATTGTGATCCTCGTGACCTGCAGTTCCTGTTATGAGCCTGTCATGTGGCTCAAACAAATGAGGACCTATGATATGCATGACATGTAACCTGTTATGAGCTCTGTCATGCAACCCAGTTAGTGGTTGTTGCTGTTGTTGTTTTTCTTTTCTTTTTTTGTTCTCTCGGGCTATCTCCTGCTCTTGCATGTTGCTTTTCCTTGAGCATTCATCTTCATTATGTGCGACCCTACCTATAAAAATTATAGCATCTTCATTGCCCGCTTTAGAACCCATTTTCATGTGTGATTGATACCTAATATTGTATTGTATTTTTACTTAGGGATGAATTCTCAAAATGAAACCCCCAATTTCGTTAATCTTCTAGAAGATACGGACAACGAATATATGATGGAAACCCCAAATGTAAGCGATCATAATAGTAATCCATATACTCATGGAACCAAAATGTGTCCACCCTCAAGAGAATTACCGAAGAGGTCTCCATCCCAAGTTGAATCCATTAGAAAGTCTAAACCACGTCCTGCCAATTTTACTATAGAAGAAGACTTGACTCTTGTATCTTCGTGGCTCGCTATTAGCCAAGATCCGGTGAAAAGCAATTAGCAAAAATATGAAATATTGTGGATGAGAATTCATAAATATTATCATGCTTATACAACCTCCGAAACTAAGCAAACTAAAGGTTCTCTTCAGCAACGGTGGTCAACCATTCAACTTTGCACCAATAAATATTCTAGGTGTTTGGCAAAAATTGAATCATTGCATCAAAGTGGTCAATATGAGGCCAAGTTTACTGAGTTGTCTAGGTTTGCTCCCCATATGATTGATACGGAGGAGCATAAAGTTGAGAAATTCCTTGATGGTTTGAACTTCAATATCAGGGAAAGGTTAACTGCTGCGAACATTACTGAGTATAAAAACTTGGTACATATAGCTGAACAGGCAGAATGTGATGCTCATGTTAACTGGTCAGAGGGCCCAAAATAAAGCTAATAAAGGAAAGAAGTTCCAGAATAATCAGCCTAGGAAAGTTAATTCCTATCCTAGCTCCTTCAAGAGGAATGCCCCAACTACACCAGGGAGAAATCAATGTGCAAAATGTGGGAGGTTCCACTCAAGCGAGTATAGGAGTGGTAGTATTGTATGTTACCGTTGTGGCAAACATTGGCATTTCATGGTAGACTACCCAGTGGTTGGTAAGAGTGGTGAGTCCTCTTCAAGCAAGAACCAGAAAAGACCCCAAGTTTAGGGTCGAGTGTTTGCAATGACAGAATAAGATGCAGAAGCTTCTCCTGATGTGATAGCAGGTACAATTGATATATGTTCTATGCCTGCTAATGTGTTATTTGATCCTAGTTCAACTCATTCATTTGTCTCTCCCTATTTTGCCTACAAAATAAAGTTTTAGCTTGAATTGTTGCCTCATGACTTAAGTGTTGTAGTTTCTTCAGGTGAATCTTTGAGTGCTCAGTGGGTGTATCGTAGTTGTGGTATTGATATCAAGAGTACAACATTGCTCGCTGATTTGGTATTATTAAAAATGCTAGACTTTGACATTATCTTAGGTATGGATTGATTGTCCTTCCAACATGCTTGGGTGGATTGTTTTAAAAAGAGAGTTATATTCTGTAGGCCAGACCAACCTGAGTTGTGTTTTGAGGGAGAGCGGAAGGTTAAACCGCTGCAAATAATCTCTAGCATTCAAGCAAAAAGGATGCTACGGAGAGGTGCTGTGGGTTATCTAGCTTATGTGATTGACACCGAGGCTAGTGAAGTCAAGTTAAAGGATATCCCTATGGTAAGGGAGTTTCTAGATGTCTTTCCAAAAGAGTTACCAGGGTTACCACCCGATAGGGAGGTTGAATTTTCTATTGATCTTTTACCTAAAACGGGCCTTATTTCCAAGGCTCCTTATAGGATGGCCTCAACTGAATTAAGAGAACTCAAGGTGCAATTACAGGAATTATTGGACAAGGGGTTTATTAGGCCAAGCGTTTCCCCATGAGGTGCACCAGTTTTGTTTGTTAAGAAGAAGGATGGAAGTATGAGATTATGTATAGGTTATAGAGAGTTGAACAAGGTGACGGTGAGGAACAAGTATCCACTTCCAAGAACTGATGACTTTTTTGATCAGCTACAAGGTGCAACGCAATTTTCTAAAATTGATTTAAGTTCAGGTTATCACCAGTTGAAGGTCAAGAAAGATGATGTGCCAAAAACTGCTTTTCGCACTAGGCACGGGCATTATGAGTTCCTTCTGATGCCATTTGGGTTGACCAATGCCCCAGCTGTGTTTATGGATCTTATGAATAGAGTGTTTCAGCCCTACTTGGATCAATTTGTAGTTGTATTTATTGATGATATATTAATCTACTCCAAGAGTCTTGAAGAGCATAAACAACACTTAAGGGTTGTGCTCCAAACCCTTGGAGATCATAAACTATATGTTAAGCTGAAGAAGTGTGAATTTTGACTAAAAAGTGTTGCATTCCTTGGGCATGTGATATCCAAGGATGGTATCTTGGTAGATCCAAAGAAGGTAGAGGCCATTATGGACTGGGAAAGACCTAAGGATGTTAGAGAAATTCGTAGTTTCTTGGGCCTAGCGGGGTACTATAGGAGGTTTATTGAGGGCTTTTCAAAAATTTCATTACCCATGACCAGGTTGACTCAAAAGGGAGCTACCTTTAAATGGACTACTGAGTGTGAGGATAGTTTTCAAGAGTTGAAGCAGAGATTGACCATTGCTCCGGTACTCACTTTGCTCAGTGGTTTCGAAGAGTTTGTTATCTATAGTGATGCTTATCATAGTGGTCTGGGGTGTGTATTAAGGCAAAATGGGAAGGTTATAGCCTATGCTTCGAGGCAGTTAAAGCCTTATGAGCAGAATTACCCGACCCATGACTTGGAACTAGTAGCCATTATCTTTGCTCTCAAGACCTGAAGACACCATCTGTATGGTGAGCCATGCAAGGATTTTACAGATCACAAGAGCTTAAAGTATCTGTTCACCTAGAAGGATTTGAACCTGAGGCAGAGGAGGGGGATTGAATTGATAAATGATTTCAATTGCTCCATCGAATATCATCTGGGAAAAGCCAATGTGGTGGCTGATGCTTTGAGTAGAAAATCGTCAGGGCAGCTTGCTTGTTTGTTGACTACCCAAAAACATATCCTTGCTAACTTGGAGAAGTTGGGGATTGAAGTGAGAGCAAGTGGTACAGGTGATACTTGTGCCTATCTGTCAGTGAAACCAATGTTAATGGATGAGATCATAGCCCAACAGTTTGAAGACCCGGAGTTGTACAAGCTGCGTGATAGGGTTAAGGCCAAATGAGTTATTGGTTTTCAGATAGATGTGAAGGGAGTGTTGAGACATGGTAATAGGCTATGTGTGCCTACTTGCGGAGATTTCAGGAAAAGAATCATGGAGGAAGCTCATAGTACTCCTTACACTGTTCATCCAGGTGCCACCAAGATGTATAGAGATGTGAAAGCAGTGTTCTGGTGTATTGGAATGAAAAACGATATTGCCAAGTTTGTGGCTGAGTGTTTGACCTGTCAACAAGTGAAGGCCGAGCATCAGAGACTAGAAGGATTGTTGTAGCCTCTCCCTATTCCTGAATGGAAGTGGGAGCATGTGACCATGAATTTTGTTGTAGGAGCAGTAATGTTCGCAACAGTCAACCTTTCCCTGATATTGAAGTTCAAACCATCAAGGAATTTATCAACTTTATGCTCCTCCGTATCAACCATATGGGGAGCAAACCTAGACAACTATGGGGACCACATTAAACTTCAGTACAGCTTTCCATCCTCAATCTGATGGTCAATTTGAGCGAACCATTCAGACACTTAAAGACATGTTGAGGGCCTATATCTTAGATCTTGGAGGTAGATGGGATGATCATTTACCACTAGTTGAATTCGCTTACAATACAGTTACCATTCTAGTATTGAGATGGCTCCTTATGAAGCCTTGTATGGTTGTAAGTGCAGATCTCCCATTTGTTAGGATGAAGTTGGAGAAAGGAAACTGTTAGGGCCAAAGATTGTACAGATTACAATAGACAAGATCAAGTTAATCCGAGGGCATATGAAGGCAGCACAAAGTAGGCAGAAAAGTTACACTGACAAAAAACAAGGAAACTAGAGCTTGAGGTTGGTGATCATGTATTTTTGAAGGTATCCCCATGGAAGAGTGTTGCAAGATTTGGAAAGAAAGGCAAGCTTAGTCCGAGGTATGTGGGATCGTTTGAGATCCTAGAGAGGGTTGGTCCAATTGCGTACCGATTAGCCTTGCCTCCAGCTTTGTCCAAGATTCATGACGTTTTCCACGTTTCGGCATTGAGAAAGTACATTCCCCATCCTTCTCATGCGTTGAAGCAGATTCCTATGCCGATTCAGGGAAACTTGACATATGAAGAAATTCCCGTAGAAATCTTGGATCGGAAAGAGCAAGTACTTCGTACCAAGACTGTAGCCTTGGTGAAAGTCTTATGGAGAAACCATGCAAAGGAAGAAGCTATTTGGGAAAGCAAGGAAGAGATGAAGAAGAAGTATCCCCAATTATTTAGTTCAGGTATGCCTAATTTTCGGGGACGAAAATTTTATAAAGAGGGGAGATTGTGATGCCCCACACCATCTAGCATTATAAATTAATTATAATATAGTCAAATATATTATGATGTAAATTATTGACAAGTGACTAGTGAATTAGTGAGGAATATAGTCATGCTACATGATTAATGTTAGTGTAATAATAAACATGCATATATGTTAATGGCATGTAGGATAATTAGTAATTGTAAGTTAGTTATTAGATGATTAATTAAGGTTAAGCTAATTAAGAGTAATAAAGGCTAATGGTGTTAAGTAAGATAATGCATGTTAATGGCCTAGTGAACCAATAGGAGTTGGACACATGGAATCCACTAGCTAAACCCTCCTCTCCAAAGATGACACATGGAATCTACTAGCAAACCTCTACTCTCTTATAAATTGACACTTGGACTCCACTAACTAAATATCACCCACATGCAAGGTGACATGTGTAATGCACTAGCCAAAATCTCTAGAACCGGCCATGCATTTCTCCTCATTTCATTTCATTGTTCAAGAAGAAAGAAAGGAAAAGAAAGAAAGAGAAACTCTCCTTCTGCTGGCCAAAAATCCCTTGGAGGAAAAACCTCCATAGTTGCTCTCCTTCAAGCTTCACTCCATCAAGAAAAGGATAGCTCTTGTTAGGGCTTATATTCCCAACCTTTAGAAGGTAAATTCCTCAAAGTCTCTAGGGTTCCATGGAGTTTAATTGGGGGTTTAAACTGAAATTTCATGCATGTTTTAGATTGGGTAATTCCATGTTGGTTTCTTACAATTGATGATGGAATTGTTGTTATATGTGGATTTATATGGCTTGTATTTTCTGTGTGTGATGGATTACATTGATGTTTGACTTGATTTGGTACTGCATGTGTTGGATTTAGGAGGATTGTTGGCTAATGGTTGATGGGTTTTAAGTTTCTAGAGGAAATTGCAACCTGTCTCTGCTTCCTGTAATGAACAGAAAGTTGCACGAAATTCTGGGATTTTTATAAAATAGGAATGAGGAAACGGTTTCCTCTAGGATAATCTATCATATGTCTAGGTTATGTATATGAAATTTCATAGAAAAATATTGAGTTTTGATAATTATTTGTGATTTTACAAGAAAACTGTGCAAATTTGTCCATTTGACAGATTCTGTGTTTGTTGGTTTGAAATTGCATAATAAATCCAATATTTGGAATTTAAGTGATTGGAGTATGTTTCTGGAACCCTAGGATGTATATGTTATTTATGGAATTAACCCCATAAAATGTTAGTGAATAAGGAATTGTGGGTACTGATCTAAAGTTACCTTCAAAACTGTGCTGGCAGATTTGAGTCTTCTGTCTTGGTTGAATTTTATAATTTTGTATAAAACTCAAATAGAGCTGAAATTTTTAAGTAAAGTACTAGACATATAATAGAACAAGTGAATGAAATATCAAGGAAATTTGATAGTGAATGGATAGTTAAATTCACTGTTCAAATGGTCTGCCCTGTAGTGGGACAGAACCTTTATATCCTGAAAGAATGAGACTTTGACGAATTTATTCTTGCAATTGGATGATTTATTTGAGTTGACATTTTATGTGTAGGACCAATTGCATGTTTATTGTATAGGTGAATTTTATTATGCATTGATTCCATTGTTTGGTATTATAAAGAAAGTTATGAGCCATGTAACTACGGTTTCTGCATTATTGCCTTATAAACAATGTGTGATTGCTTGAAGTATGTTGTATTTTGTATTATAATTATGAGGTTGGTTAGCCTTGGATGCTTCAATATGTTGATTGGGGTTGCGAAAGGGTTTAGGACAGTTTTAAGCTAAGTATTGGAAAAATTAATAATTAGTATTTCCCTTGGTTTAGGAGAATCCGGAGACAATAGGTGAGACTGCAGGCTTACTTGAGACTCTGGTTCGGATTCTGCTCCAGTGTACAGGTAAGGAAATGTGCCATGAAAATTTAATAGTTCATGTTTTAAGAATATATCTATATATGTTTTATCAATGCTTTCAATAAACTCAGTTTGATACTTGTTTATAAAGAAAATGTGCATTGATTTAGAAACAGTTTTGAGTTGGGATAGTTAAGATAGATTTTAGAAGCAAGTTGTGGATATGCTATGAATTTTGGCTTAGTAAGGCAAGAGAGAGATTGAAAAATTAACAAGAATGATATGTTTTATGAACACCTAAAACAATTTTGAGTGTGATGCCCTATAGCTTAACAACCCAAGGCCACGAGGGGATCGTATACCCTAAAGACATGGCAGTAGGCCACGAGGGGTTTTATTCCCTGTAGACCAGCAACAAGTAAGGCCACGAGGGGTTGTATTCTTTGAAGATATGGCAACCTAGGCCACGAGGGGATAATTTCCCTATAGACATGGCACCAGTAAGGTCACGGGGGGCAAAATCTTAAAGATATAGTACAGTTACATGATCCATATAGTTTTGCTATATTATGCAATAGTGTGAGATAAGTTTTCTCTTCAGAACAGTTTAAGGGAACATGTTTTGTTTATATATAACGGGATTATGCTATATGTTTAGATTTCAACAGTTATATTATGCCTTACAAGTTATCAGATATTATGTTCATCAGTATAAAACATATATGTTCAAGAAACTCATGAAATCATTTTAGCATGAACTATTTATACGCAAGTCATATCCATAAAGATTATTCTGTTTATCATGCATTCATACATACTGTTAAATCTTCATGTCACGCCTCCCTTACTGAGCAAAGTAGATTGCTCAGATTGCAGGAATAATCTATAGTGCAGCCAAGAGTCTCAACATGGAGGAGAAATTTTGTTGTATCTAAAACTAGCCTCAGACGTTTTGAGTTTTTGTGTATATAAAGTAGAAGTGAAGTATATGCTTAATAGTCTTCCGCTGTATTAGAGTTATTATGTCCACATATTGATGTATTTTGTATAAACAGTTATAAATGCTCTGACTACTATCACTTCCTTTAGGTAGACTACTATATTCAGTTATTTTGCAAAGGAGTACGTTATTATATTATGGGAGTTCCCAACCCAAATAGAAGTTAAGAAATCAGGACGAGAAAAAAGAGAGAAAAGAAGAAAAAATTTATATTCCTTTTAGTTGGTTCGTGTTAATATCAGGCACAGGCTTGGTATTAGCATACCGATCCGACTCTAAATCATTTTACGGATTTGGGTCGTGACACTTTGAACGTTAATGTGGTAAAATATATAGCATTGGCTTTGCAAGTTATATGTGTTAATATATTTTTTATTTGATAATGGAATTTTAAAGAACTTTCATAAGAATAATATAGATTTGATAAACTTCAAATTACAATAAAGAGTAACATAAATAAATAATGCAAACATGAAAATTAAAATTAGATAATCTTATGATTGACCATGTAGTTGCCACAACTGCTCCACGAGATCATTTTGGAGTTGAGAATGAGTTTCTCTATCTCTAATGCGAATATGAGATTCAATGAAATTCTGAACGTCAATTGTAGGCTCTCGTGACACAGTTGTAGGGATGCTTTCAGGCACTTGTTCGTAATTGCCACCTTGTTGTACTCCATTAGGATCGCGCTCATCTTCAATAATCATGTTATGTAATATTATACATGCTTTCATAATATTATTGAGAGTTGCTTCATCCTAAAAGCGCGCAGGCCCACCCAAAATTGAAAATCTTGCTTGAAGTATTCCAAATGCACATTCTACATCCTTCCTACATGCCTCTTGAACTCTAGCAAAGTGTTTTTTCTTTGCTTCTAGTGGAGCTGAGATTGTTTTTACAAAAGTTGACCATTGTGGATATATACTATCAGCAAGATAATATCTCATTGTATAATCATGACCATTGATTGAGTAATTCATTGGAGGAGCACGCCCTTGAGCAAGTGCTGTAAATATAGAAGAATGCTCTAGTACGTTGATGTCATTATGAGACCCAGGTAAGCCAAAAAATGCATGCCATATCCAACGATCATATGAAGCTACTGCTTCCAAAATAAGTGTTGGTTCACGAGAATGACCAGTATACTGACCTTTCCATGCTATCAGGCAATTTTTCCATTTCCAATGTATGCAATCAATGCTCCCCAACATTCCTGGAAATCCATGCTTTTCGTTAACCACGAGTAACCTAGCAATGTCATTGCTATTTGGTGACCTCAAGTACTGTTCAAAAAAAATATTAACCACCGTTTTAACAAATTTTTGTAGACTCTCTACTGCAGTGCTTTCTCCAATTCTCACATACTCGTCAGTAGAATCAGCTGCTACTTCATAAGCGAGAATCCTTAGTGCAGCAGTCATCTTTTGAAGGGAAGACAAACCAAGCGTTCTAGTAGCATTTATTTTTTGGATGAAATATGGATCATGCGCTTCTAGTGTAGATTGAAGATGAAAAAAAAGTGGACGATTCATCCAAAAACTCCTTCGAAATAAATGAGAAGGAAAAACCAGATATTTTGTAAAATAATCACGAAAAAGCCTTTCTTCGCCTTACAAATAATCACGCTTGATGACTTTGTGGCCTACAATTGAACCACGACGTGATGTTGATGCTCGCTTTCTTTTCAATCGTTCTTCTTCCATTACAAAAATTGAAAGTATCTCAATTTCATCATCAAAGTTGGACTCAAGAAGAGTCATTTCCATTTCCTTCATTTGATAATCACGAGCCATAGTATATGAAAGAGAAATTTGGGTTTGATAATGAAAGAGAAAATTGGGTTTGATAGTGAGTGAGTAAGCTGAGTTTGAGATTAATGAAAGAAAAAAATTGGTTTGAGGTTAATGGAAATTAGAGATATGAAATAGTTCTATTTATACTAAAAGAATATGACCGTTGGGAAAATATGAACGTTGGAAAATATGACCTTTAGAAAAATATGACCGTTAGAAAATATGACTGTTGGAAAAATATAACCGTTGGAAAATATGACCGTTAGAAAAATATGATTATTAAAAAAATATGACTGTTAGAAAATATGACTGTTAGAATCTTTAAATATTGAAAAAGAAATAATAAAAAAATGATAAAAAATGAATAAAAAATATAATATTTAAATGAGATAAAAGAATAAAGAAATAATAAAAAAAAGTATATTTAAATAAAGTAAAGAGTGAATAGAAAGTGCTGCTGGAGAGTGTATTTGAAAAAATAAATAGAGAGTTGTTGAATAGTGCACATATAAAGATAAAATAGAAATAACTACTGAAAATACTCTTACAGTAATTTTTTATTTGTAAAAAATTACTATAACAATTTTGTAATATATAAAATAAAAAATGGTATCATTTTTTTATTTTGACTTTCCAACATTTTCAAATATAAAGCGAAACAGAGAACTGCTGTTGCTCTAATTATGCGACTTGGGCCATCTCCAGCAGTCTTTTATCTTTATCTCTATCTTTATCTCTAAAATTACACTTTTTAACAACTCTCTATTTTTTTTTTAAACAACCACTCCAACAGTACTCTTTATCTTTATCTCTATTCTATTAAAAATTATTTTTTTATCATTACTTCCCACCAAAAATAACCAACCCCCACCCAAATTAATTTCTCATCACAGCAACCAAACAAAGCAACCAAACCCAGAAAAAT
>BKZX01031966.1:547543-578963 GCA_014362285.1 Fagus crenata
ACCGAAGAACCAGCCCCACGCCGGCAACCCCAACCACCGAAGAACCAACCACCACCGAAGAACCAACCCCACGCCGGCAAACCCAACCACCGAAAGAGCAAAGAGAGAAGAGAGAGCAGAGAGAACAGAGAGGAAATGAGAAGGAGAGAGAAAATTTCGGATGAAATGAGAGGAGAGAGAGAAAACTTTCGGTTGAAATATCAAAGGGACCCACCGAGAGAAAATAATTTTTTAATAAATACAAAGTGTACAGTAGCCTTTCAAAAATGAAAGGCTACTGTGCACTTTGCAAAAAAATTTGAGGACGAAGAGTGCTTTTAGACGACTGCTGGAGCCGGATTTTGGCTTTTATTCTCTACAAATAGAGATGAAGAGTAAATATCAACTACTGCTGGAGATGGCCTTATTGACAGAACATCTTTTTTTTTTTTCCTCTCTATCTCTCTCCTTCTGTGTCTTATCATTCGTCTCTGTGTGGCAGTCGTTGGAACTTGATACCTGAGAGCAATCCGATTATTTCAATACCAAGATTTTTGCCTAATATTTAGAATGAGCCAAAAGACCAAATAACCCCATACACTTTAACCCTACTGTCCTACATAACTTTTTAAGGATAAAAATGTAACAATCCATGGTAGTGGTTGTCAATAAAAACTGCAAAATAAAACTGCGTTGCTCTGCCAACACCTACTCATTTGATCATGACCTTTCAATTTGCTTTTAATTAAATCACACGGCCTACAATGAAAGCCAACACCCATATGTGCATGCATTTAAATACACATAAAAAATAAAAATAAAAACTGAGCGGAAAAGGAAATCAAAATTGCAAAACAAAATAGAGTTGCAAAACAAATTCACTTGCTCTTTTTATATATAATATATATACTAGTTAGGGTTACACGTGCAAGGCACGTGTGTTATCTATTGTATTAGATAATATGATTGGTTATGTAATTTTTAATATTAAAGATGATATCAACGATCATGTGCAATTTTCTATGAAGAAATCTTTTGAACATGTGTATTAATAAAAATAAAATGAAAATCATGAAGGAAGATCATGGAGGTTGACATAAAGTAAAACTTCTTTCCAACACAGCTAATGCTACCAAAATTTAAAATTTAAATAGTCATGGTAAGAACTAAGTATAATATAAAAATTGTAGTTAATCAAAGTTACATAACTGATAATAAAAAATAATATATATTATAATATATACATCCCAAAAACTATAAAAGAGCATAAAAATTATAAGTCTACAAAGTAGAGTGAGTAGATATGGTGTACAAAAAACATATTTCAAATAATAGAGAGAGAAGGAAGAAAAAATTAAAAAAAAACACATATATTGCCACTGAATTTTGAGCAATTGTTTTTCAAAAGAGAATGCATTCAATAAGGATTCCGTCTATTACTCCTGTTTTACACCTACCAATAAAAGCATGACACCTTACATTTTTTCACTTTATTCTACACTTCAAAATGAGTTCACTCTCACACAATAATTGCTAATAAAAACAGTCAAAAAATCAAAAGAAAAATCACTCAATAGAAGAAACCACCGGATCTGGAGAGAGAGACCGACCAACCACTGCTACATCAACCACCGAACCACCTCGACTGCAACAACCACAACCACCCACCACCAAAAGCAACCAACACCGCAACAAATTTCTCTCTCATCGATCAGATCAGAGTGATCAGGCCACCATGGCCAAAATTCTCGAGCTCGGTCTTTTATCTTTCTCACTCTTGGGCGTTGCATCCACCGTCGTTTCCTCTCTCTCTCCAGATATCTATCGATTTTATTTTCTTTTTCTTTTCTTTTTTTTTTTTGTGGTTTTTGACTGTAAAAAGGAGCAGTGGTGGTTTTTTTTTTTTTTTTTGGGGTTTTTGACTACTGTGGTGGTGGGTGGGTGTGGTTGTTGCAGTGGTGGTGGTTGGTCAGTCTCTCTCTCTAGTCCGGTGGTTTGTTCATCGGGTGTTTCTTCTTTTGATTTTTTGACTTTTTAGGAACAAAAATTGTGTGTGGGTAAACTTATTTTAGAGTGTGGAATAAAGTGCAAAAATGTTAGGTGTCATGCTTTTATTGGTGGGTGTAAACAGAGGTAATACATCGGAATCCTTATTAAATGTATTCTCTTTTCAAAATATAATACTGGTCATAGCATTTATGTTCTCTTCAATTTAGTTTATTTTAGCAGCACAATGTGCAATCTTGGTAACGTCAAAACTCGAAAAAATCCTTGTTATTGTTAAATAATCAAGCTGACCCAACAAACAAAAAAGTCCTTATTTTCATTCAATAGTTATATTTGGGATATATTTTGAAATCTTTTTTTTAGAGATTTTTCCATTAATTAGGCTAAATCATTGATATCATCTTTAAGGCCTTAGATTTTGGTTCCATCCCTCCCCAACAAATTGTAGTGTTTTAAAGGAAATTGCAAGCACATAAAGTTATTTTTTTGCTGACTTTGTCTTTCTACCTGCCAATTTCTTTCTGTAAAGATGACACGTATTTGACAGAACATCAACTTTATTTTTCCTCTCTATCTCTTTGCTTGTACGTGTTAGAGCATTCCCAACCCATTTTGGGTGTATTCTCTATTTTACAACTCTAAAGAGCATCTTTTCTATTATACATACTCATTTTTACATAACAACCCACATCCCATTTTCTACTTTACAATCCATCACATTAAAATATTATAAAATATTTTTTTTTTTATATTTTTTTTTTCAATCCAACCAAACCAACGGCATCCATCAAAACCGCGGGAGCCGATCAACCACATCAACAACCCGATCAACAGCCCAGATCAACAACCAAGCACAGCCTAGATCAACAACCCACTCACGCCTCCTCAACCACGGCAACCACCCATAACCCCCACACCCATACCGGCAAACCCAAACCCACCACAACCCATTTCCATCAAAATCAATAAAATCACCAACCGGACCCAACCACAACCATGCTACCCAACCGTCGCGAAGGAGAGCATCGGTGAAGGAGAGCATCGGTGAGGCCGAGTCAGTACGGTGGTTCTTCGATTGCGGCTTCACACGCTCGCCTCAGCTCCGATCTGCACATGCGGGTCCTGCTTCGAGAAGATCGCCATCGTCACAGCCACAGGGCCACCGTGATCTGCTCGTCCATGAGAAGCTGGACCGTCCGAAGAAGCAAGAAATCCAGAGAGAGAGCATCAGAGCCGAGAGAAAAGGAAAGAAAATAAGAAAATAAAAAGAGAGGAGAGAGAGGAGAGAGAAGACAGAAGACAGAATAAAAAACTTAAAAAAATTAATACACATTGCTACAGTAACGTGTATATTTACACATTACTATAGCAATGTGTAAAAGGGAAAGTTAAAATAGACAGTGGGCTGGGAGTCAATTTTAACGTTTTTTTAGTAACAGTAGCCTCTATTTTGACAAAAAATGCATTCTAAAGGGTCCGCTGGGAATGCTCTTATATACTTATATCTCTACTTCTACGTGTTTCTTATTTGTGGCTGTAGCCAAAAATAACCCCACAAAATATCGTGACAAGGACATAACTCTTCAGTCCATAAACCTTTTTTAAGGGCAAAAGGGTAATTATCTCTCGTATTAAAAGAAACCTAGCCTTAACCAATCAGTGAGTTTTATTCCCTAGATTTTTTCCTAATATCTAGAAAGAGGCAAAAGACTAAATAACCCCTACACTCTTTAACCCATATAGAAGGATAAAAATGTAAGATTGATGGTAGTGGTTATCAATAAAAAAGCAAAATAAAATGTGTGCCACTGCCAACACAAAAGAACAAAGCAAAAAAATAAAGCACAAGAATAAATAAAACTGCAAAACAAAAAATCACTCAGTCTTTATATATATATAGGCATGTTGCATATATATTGGTTTCGACTTTCGATTGGCATACAAAGAAGAAAAAAATATCCTTGATCAAGGAAATATCTTCTTTTTGCTAAATCTCGATCAAGGAAATATCTCTATAGGCCCCAGTTGGACATTAAATATCTTGCACAGTACTAAAAGCCGAAGGAACATCCCTCATTGCATTTCCTTTTCCTTCATTTTTCTGCTTCTTAAAAGAAAAGAAAAATCTTTTGAGCAATAAGATTTTATCTTCCTCCACATGCATGTTACGAGGAGAGTTAATGGCCAATTAGCTAATTGCACATTGCTCAACAAAGTATTAAAAAAAAAAAAAAAATTAGCCACATAAAAACCTAAAATATTTTTTGGCAAAAACATTTGTCGACAGGGATAGTAAGAACGGATTTGGAGTTTCTCAATCCAATCGACTCTTAACAGAAAATACTTGGGATTATATAAAGGATTTGGGGTGGGTTAAGATCCAAATTTTAAAATCTAATAAGGAATTTCAGAATGAATTTAACCTTAGATCATCAGAGTAAAAGAGAGGGGAATAAAATATGATTAGAATATATTAAAAATTAGTACATTTTATGAATCTTTCCTTCTACTCTCATCTCTTCATTTCATCTAACTTTATCCTAAGTATACCTAATATTTTGAGATAAGTATGAGTTTTCTAAAAAGAGTACGAATGAGTTGGGGAAAATTTTCCAAAACTTGAAATGGGTTTTGGATGAGTTTAAGATTATGAATGGTCACTGGATTTTGGAAGAAAAAAAAAATCATTTTCAAAGTTATATCCCTTAAATATTTTACATAAAAAAAAAAATCCTATTTAATTTTAGGAATTCCATTCCAAAGTTATCCCATTTATATTTAAAAATCCAGACCCACCCCAAACTCTCTGGTTATCTAACCATGAGTTGGGTCAAATGGTTGGATTTGGTTGATTAACCTAAAATTGAATATATAAAATTTTATTTATTCAAACTGAAGTATTTGAAAGTAATTTCACACTAAATTAAATAATATTTTAATAGAGAATGAGAGACATTTAATTATATTATACAAAACCTTTTCTTTTTGTGTATATAAAATTAATAATAAGGTCATTTTAGTTATTTAAATAAAAAAAAAATTGTACATAAAAGAAAGTGAAGTCTTTCAGTTTTGTGAGGATAAAGAAAGACCAAAGAAAAGGTATTCATCTATAATCTATTGATAAGGTTTTGGACTTAAAAAAGCAAAGCATGCAGATGGTCGTTTAACATCATTCGCTTAAAATGTCATCTTAATTGTATTGGACTGAGTCACATTTGAAACAGATGCTTATATAATGGTTGTCTTTTTGGAAAGAAATGATACAATTGTTATTGTCGAATTCAGTGATAAAGTACGGGAAAAAACAAAAGAAAAGAAAGATACAAATTTGGCCTGAAAATAAGGTATAAAATTAAGGAATGGACAAGACTAAACCAAAATCATAGCATAGCAACTTTTTGCTTACAATATGATATATGATAATCAAAAAAAAAAAAAAGGACCATTGCCCCCAAATTACTCCTTTCCATAAACAGAAAACGTAAGTAACAATGGGATTGCTTGGTTGCAGACTTGCATTGAAATGGAATCATAATAAGCTACGGACTTGGGACTACGTACCTAAATGAAGAAGTTTCCACGCTTGACCGAAAATATGCAAGAGCCAAACAGTAAGTACTGGATTTAGATTCCATGCAAGCATAGCAATAGTTTGGATTTCGATCGTCCATTAAAAAAATGATTTTTGATCTTGACTCTCCAATAAAAAAATAATTTTTTTAATTTTTTAAACATTTTTTAATATATTTGAACCAACGATCGAGATCAAAAGTTATTTTACAACTTTTTATCTCAACTATTGAAAGCTGTTGCCTCAATCCCTAACTATCATAGCAATTTTCCCATATAGAAATATTGAAATAACTTAATACAAATCCTCGATCTCACTTTTTGTTTATACTCCATTAATCACAACTCATAACATGTTTTTTTTTTTTTTTCCTTAAAAAAAAAAAAAAAAACCAATTTGTATGTTGCAGTTGGTAAAACATAAAGTGAAGTACAAAATGTGGGATAAAAGATATTTATTTGAAATAACCGAGCAACATATAACAAATTTGAATAACTTAAGTGAAAGATTTTTTTCTCTAAATAAGAAGTGGAAAATTTCTATTTACATGTGTTTTTTTTTTTTTGGATATGATATCTACAATGATCATAATCAAATATTTTTAATATCAATGATTCAATTAAATTGGTACATCATTAAAAGTAATTTATTGTTGATCATCTATTTCATATTAAGAGGTGAAGCTTCGGTGTCCTTAACCGAATATTACGAAACTTCCAGAGAGACCCAGAGAGACCTAAGCCCCTGAACCCAACTGAGCTTCTCCTCCGTGTTCAGGGTTGCACGACCAACCCTCACCTCCGTGTGAGGGAGATCGGTTGCGTAGCCCGTTTCCATATTCGTTTCCTTTTCCTTTCAGTTTTCCTTTTCCTTTTCCTTTTCCTTTTCCTTCGTTTTTTGACTACCGGATCGGACGGATCTGAGTCACCACCACCACCCTCACCATCATCTACTCTCCGCTTCACTCCTCACCGTTCTGATCTAGTTTTGTATGGTGGAGATCTGCTGGAGATGTTGGGTGACTCAAGTCTCCATTGGCTTCTCCCTCTTTTGTCGGCACGATTTTGCCATTCCAGTGGGCGCCGAGACCCTTTACGGCAGTTGATGGTCGGTGGACATCGGATTTGGGGCCTTCTTCCAGTCCGTCCCTCTTTCAACCCTATCTTTAGGGTTGATTTTTTAAAACTCTTTTTGAAGAGCCTCTACCACACCCGAATCGCATGGCATTTCTTGCCATGGCAAACTCGATTCGACTTAGTGGTTTACTTGGCTAGGATTATGACTCCAAATCTTCTGTTGCTCCGAACATTGATAGTCGTGGTTGCTCTTGCACTTTTCTGGACGATGGCCAAATTATGTGTCGATCGGTGTTACTGTTGTTGTACTGTTTATGTTTGTGTTTGTTGTTGTTGTTGTAGTTATTGTTGTAGTATTGGTGTTGTTGTGTTGTTGTTTTGTTCTCACTGCCCTCTTGGTAAGGTCTTTGCTGTGACGTCATGTCATTTTTGCTACTCTCTTTGTAGGGTTTTGTATCCTTCTGAGGAGGGTTGTAAATTTCTTTCAATAAAGTCTTTGTTAATTATCAAAAAAAAAAAAAAAAAAAAACCGGTCCAATACTCCATACATCTACTTCGCGTTGAGTGCATTAGACGCAAACCGAATCCCATTTTAAGATGTTTTAAGATATATTACATTTTCAAATTAAAAGTTAATGAACACAATATTAATAACTTTATAATTTATCATTTAAAAATAAAAAAATAAAAAAAATTATTTATGTGTCAAATCCCGAGTGGCAGATAAATTAGAAAGCAAAGTACTGCAGCCACGTGGTAGGGCCCAACAAATACCGAATTCACCAGATCACCACCACGTTTGGAATTTCCATACTCTTCTTCTCTCTGACTCTTCAGAAATAAGAACGAAAAATACGACAAATTCAAAATATCGGGAGGGGAACAAAACAAAGAGAGAAAGAAAAAAGCAGAGGAGGAGAGAGAGGGACATCTGATCTGTTTTGTTTTGTTCTCACTATTTTAGCGGAATCTGCAACATCCAACAAACCGAGTAAGCTTAGTAGTACTTATTGTCTGAAGAAATTTTAAAAGAAGACTGAGAAAGTGAAAGGAAGGAATAGAGTTAGAGTGGCAGAAGAGTAAGGAATGGGTGTTGTGTATGAGGACGTGGTGGTCATAAGGCATGCAGAGAAGGCTGGGGATCCCACTGTCATTACTGTCAATTGCCCGGACAAGACTGGATTGGGCTGTGATTTGTGCAGGATTGTATTGCTCTTTGGCCTTAGCATCTCTAGAGGAGGTAAGCCTTATAGCCAGCTATTCAACTCTGTCTTCTTTTTTTTTTTTTTTAGTTTGTGGGGTGTGAAATTTATGGCCAGATGAATGACGGGTCATTGTGAATTTTTTGTTTTTCACTTTTTTTTAGTGAAAAGTTCTGCTCTTGGGGTCTGATTTTTTTGACAAACAAAAAATTGATTATTGTGATTTTGCCAATTATTTTATTTTATTTTTTATTTTTTTATAAAAATTTTGGGTTGAAATTTGAAAAACAAATAAGGGGTCTTTTTTTTTTTTTTATTAAATCTTCAATTTCTGTCAAGTTTCTAGTAGAAAACTGATATATATGTTCTTCTGAATCCTTTGCTTTGATTTTTCATTTTTAATGAATATGTTGGTGATTGTATTATTGATTATTTATATTTGGTCTGTGTTGTTGTGGAGAAGATTTTTCAACGGATGGGAAATGGTGCTACATAGTATTTTGGGTGGTGGACAAGCCAACAACAAAGTGGCACTTGTTGAAGAAGAGGCTGTTGGAGGTTTGTCCATCGTATTTTTCGACATCGGAGATAGACTATTACCGGCCTGAAAACCAGCAACCTAAGCAACCAGATGTTTTCCTTTTGAAATTCTGGTGTTCCTATGATAGGAAGGGTCTATTGCATGGTAAGTTTGTCTTCTCGTGGAAAGTTTTATGCCAGCTTTGAAAATTGAAACTCTCCATTGGAAACATGATATGTAGCACATCTTGGATTAGTGACTAAGATTGAAATAATGATAAGTAAAAGTGATGGTGGCACCATTGGTTATGTCAAATTTGGATTTATAGCAGGAATTAAGCATTGATTGAATAAATTTGCTGGAATTGGTTTGGTTTGGATTTGGATTGCTTTTGGAAGAAAAGGAGAAATTTGGAATTTATCAATTCAATTCTTTGGAATAATTAAAATTAGTTAGGGAAATGAAATTGGTTGGAATTGAAGGTGAAGTGATTCAATTATGAGATATGTAAAAGCAAAGTTTCACAGTCGTAACTTATTCCTTGGATTGGGTTGAATTCGATGCATCACTATTTCTTTACTAACATTCTAAGTATAGCATAAAGGGAAAAAAACATATCTATCTCTTGTTTTTTGGAAGAAGAAAGATTAGCTCCTCCTTCCCATGTTTAATTAATTTTATTCTTATTACCTGTTTGAAATGGACTATTGGTGCATATCTGTTCGGGTAGTTTCAATATAATTGTGCTACCTCTATTAGTGTCCATGTCTTTCTTTTACTAATATTGCCTACTTTTTATTGCAACTTGGTGTTTGAGAATTTGAGTTGTGAATGTGGTATATAGAAGAACTAATAGATGTATTTGACGTTGAACTTTTAATACCTTTCCTCTGTAGATGTAACTGAGGTTCTTTTTGTGCTGGAACTAACAATAAAGAGAGTGAAGGTATCCACTGCCCCAGATGGGGGAGTTATGCACCTCTTTTTCATAACAGATACCAGGTTTGTCATATTTTTTTCTTCTTAATGATGCTTCCTTACTGCTTCCATTTTGATAAATAAATGATAATTTTTTATTAAAGTATAACGATAATATGAACATTGGACACCGACATGAACAGAATCTAAAAAATCCAGAAAAAGGTACAATAGGGATTTTACCTAAGGCAATCATCAATCATACAAAGAGCATAACATAATCTGTTTAATTACATAATTGGGGCATTCTACACCGTCAAAGATCCTACTATTCCTTTCTTGCCAAATGGTCTACATGATACACAATGGAGCAGCCTTCCAAATCTTTACACTGCTATGATTATTGAATTTTCCTTGCCGTGAAGCCAACATTTGGATTATCATCTTTGGCATTACCCATGATACTCCAAATAAAGCAAACACCAAATACCACAAAGCTCCAGCCACAAAAGAATGAAGCAAGAGATGCTCCACTCTCTCCCCACCCTGTTTACACATGCAACACCAATCCAAAATCACAATGTGTCGTTTTAAGGAAGAAAATCTTGCCACCACAAAATTCATCTGCCTTTCTGCTTCCATTTTTTCCCTTACTTCCCTTTACACTTAATTCTTATGATCCAATTGATTGCCAACAATAAATTTATTCTTGCAATGGTTCTCTGAATTCTATCACCTGTGTTATGAGATCTCTCACCTGTGTAATGAGATTGCATATTAAATGTGGTTGCTTCTCTAGCTCCCTCAATCTTCTTTCTTGCTTTCATCTTGGCCATTGTTGGCACACTAATGATAGCTTCCTATAATTTCTGCTGAGTGTTCTTTGCTTGGTATAGCAGAGACGTGTATAAAAGACGGCTCATTTGTTCTCTGTATCTTGTTGAGAACTTTGAAATAAAATGAGGTCATTAATCTCTCATCAATAAAACACTATTTGTTTGGATTGATTCACATTCACAGTTATTGACTCAAACTATTTGATTATTGAAAACAGTGCATGATTTTTATTCTTGATCCTTAATTTATAATATTTCTTTATAATTTTTTTGAACTTCCTTTTAGAAAGAGGTCAAATATTGATCTATGGGTAATTATGGCATGCACTAATGGGAAACCTTTTGTTGATAGGATTAGTAAATTATAGAACTCCTATGAAATGCAACAGACGTGAAGGCTAATACCTGATGCATGATGCCTTTACTTTCTTTCCAGTCCTTCCACATTCTTCAAATCTGAATAAACAATTTTACTTTTAGAAAAAAATGTCTCTGCTGGTTTCAAGTGATATGTGGGATGCAAGTATTGGTGTCTGTAATCTGTATGTGCCACCATGTTACTTGTGTGTGTTAGTGAGATGAAGTGAGAGAGACTTTCTAACTGTTATGACTTTCTTTTTTCGGGAAAATAGTTTATTCAATTGTGCATTTTTCATCAGAGAACTTCTTCATACAAAAAGGAGACAGGAGGAAACAATCGAATATTTGACAGCTGCATTAGGGGATACCGTTATAAGTTGTGAGATTGATTTGGCCGGCCCACAACTTACTGCATGTTCACAGGGTGCTCCATTTCTTCCTTCTGAAATCACTGAAGATATATTCAGTTTGGAGCTGCCTAATGGACGCCCAAATGGATTTCTTTCCTCCAACCCTGTGTCTGTGACCATGGACAACACCCTCAGCCGCTCCCACACACTTGTTCGAATCCTGTGTCAGGATCACAAAGGTCTCATCTATGATATCATGAGAACCCTAAAGGATTACAACATTCAGGTACATCACAAATCAATATTACGAACCACATTTTCGTATCAATCTTTTCTTTTCTTTTTTGTGCTTTTTGAGGTTTTTTTGGTGGGACTTTTGCAATGAAAAACACTCCTTTAGGTGATTTTTCATCTGATTTAAATAATGATTTTATCATTTTTATGTGAAATTTATGTCAGGTTTCTTACGGACGATTCTTTGCAAGCTCAAGAGGAAGCTGTGAGTTAGAATTGTTCATCATGCAAGCAGATGGGAAAAAGGTCATTGACCCCTCGAAGCAAAGTGCATTGCGCTCTCGCCTGAGAATGGAGCTCTTGCGTCCTCTTAGAGTGGCTGTGGTAAGCCGTGGTCCTGACACTGAGCTGCTGGTAGCTAACCCTGTGGAGTTGTCTGGCAGGGGCCGTCCACTTGTATTTTACGATATTACTCTTGCTCTCAATATCCTCAACACATGCATCTTTTCGGTACTAGCTCTAATCCATTTTTTGAGTGTCTTACACAAATGGCATCCTAAATAATTGAACATGTTATGCTAACTTTCACTTTTGCCTTGTTCTTCTTAGGTGGAGATAGGGAGACATAGGATCCATGGTCGGGAGTGGGAAGTATATAGAATTCTTCTAGAGGAAGGAGATGGTTGTTCCTTGCCAAGGAAAAAAATCGAAGAGGGTGTCAGAGATAGATTGATGGGTTGGGAATAGAATCAGATACAAACTTGAGTAAAGGTTTTCCACCACTGTACAGCATAGTTTTCTTAGCCTTTTTTAAGTCTCTACACTTTACTATTAAGTGCTAACTAGGTCCAACTACAAATCAAGAAGTGCATTGTGCAAAGGGTGAGCTATTTGGTATCCTCTAGTTCATTTAATTTACGCTTGTGATGCACACTTGGCAGTTCTGCTCTAGTTTTTTTTATAGTTAACACTAGCATGTCATGGCCTTACAAATGGATAGAGTTTACTTCCAAACTAGTTTGGAGTAATCTTTCTCCAATCCACTATGTAATGACTCATAAGATTGTTCACGTGTATTTTTAGTTATATGACCAATTAATGAGTCATATGACTTGTTTGAATATTACACGTGGATGAGTATACGAGTTATCACATAGCGGGTTAGAGAAAAATCCCTTCAAACTGGTTTGGAGGTAAACCCAGTCCTGAATGAATATGGCAAAGTATTTCTTCCAGTCTATACATTCTTTCTTATCAAGCCCCTTGCGGTTGTATGTCTTGGACATCCCTTACCATTTCAGCAGCTTCTAGAGTAGGTGTCCACAACTATATATGTTTTGCAATTTCACCATACACAAGCGACTGATTCTTTGCATCACTGACGTTAGCTAGCAAGAAGTATTGGGGCTTTTTATCTGAACCGAACATTATATTTATACCATTGTTGGTACTTCAAATGACAGAAGCGAATTATTATTTACTATATCTTAATTTTTTTTTTGATAAAAAATTTACTATATCTTAATAATGTTTGTTCGGTCCAACAATAAAATAGCCATTTAATTTAATACACCGCTTAAAAGTCTACCTTAGGCATCCGGCCAATGCCGACACTTTCACAAAAGAGGCACCTCCACAAAAATAATCGACGTGCGTCTTTTCTCATAAACGAGGCATTGACTATCCTAAATTCTCACCTAACCTGGTTCCTACCACGGCAATCAATTTATTCTCCTAACAATGAGCATTGACGGATTGCTGTGTGGACTGGACAATCATCCTATTTATTATGATTTTTTCCAAGGAATGTCCTAAGGCATAGGTTAATATGTAATGATTTTGTTAATGAATGTCTTTAGGACAATGGTTAAGAAGTATTAAATGTTTACACTTTACGGGAAATAAAGAATGGATACAGTTTGACTACAAACCAGTTTGTAACCCGTTTGTTACAATTCACTACATAACAACTTATAAGATCATCCACATGTATTTTTAGTCACATAACCAATTTAATGAGTCATGTGATTTATTTAAATAACTAGTCGCAAACCAGTGCGATACATAAGAAATTCATTAATTTTTTTTTTCTTTGTAGCTTGAGATGTAATAAGTCGAAGATTGTTTCAATCATTAATTTTTTTTTTTTTTTGATAAAATGTTTCAATCATTAAATACTACAATCAAACTACATGCAATCAATTTTAGCTGAATATCTTATTTATAGCTTTCAACAAACAAACTTTATCTCTCAAGTTTTAAGGAAAAAAAGAGAATTGTCCACTACCATATAGCAAAGCGCTTACAAAATTCTCAAGATGTGGTAAAATTTGTATAAAGCAATAAGAAAGAGCAGGAAATTGCCATCTTGTCAACTAAAGGGAAAGCTTATCTTTTCCCTCAAGAAGAAG
This sequence comes from Fagus crenata, assembly GCA_014362285.1. Taxonomy (NCBI): domain Eukaryota; kingdom Viridiplantae; phylum Streptophyta; class Magnoliopsida; order Fagales; family Fagaceae; genus Fagus; species Fagus crenata. The sequence continues at coordinate 561,011 of BKZX01031966.1, forward strand.
AATATATGTGAGGAACCAAATCAAAATGATATGCTATCCATATTGTTTTGCACCAATACAATATAGTTTAGGTCCCGCTTGTTATAACTCACTACATAACAACTCATAAGATCATTCACATGTACTTTTAGTCACATGACCAATTTAATGAGTCATGTGATTTATTTAAATGATACATGTGGATAGTCTTATAAGTTGCCACATAGTTGGTTAGTTAAACTCTGTCCATAACGAATTTTTAATATTAGAATAATAAATGAAAATACCATGGTTTTAAAAACCAGACCGGATCGGCCGGTTCAATCGGTTTAACCGTGAACCAGTGCTGTATTCGGTCTGGTTCTTTGAAAAAACCGAAAATTTAGAAAAATAGTCTAAAACCCGGAAACCGGCGGTTCGACCATAAAAACCGCGAACCGGAGCGGTTGAACCGGTTTTGGTTGCATCGGGTGTTCCGGCCGAAAAAAGAAAATCAGCCGGTAAAAGAGAAGAAGAAGAAAAACCAACAAAAAAACAAAAAACAATGGCCACTAGATCTGTCTTTCTTCCAAATCTTTTCTTCTTCTTTCAGAGCTCTCCTTCTTTTAGATCTCGTTGTTTTTTTTCGTTTGTGTTTTTCAGATCATCAACGACCGTGAGACTGGAAGGTCAAGAGGCTTCGAATTCGTTACCTTTAGCAACGAGAAGTCGATGAGGGACGCGATCGAAGGAATGAACGGTCACAGCCTTGACGACCGTAATATCACCGTCAACGAGGCTTAGTCCTGCGGAAACGGTGGAGGTGGTGGTAGAGGAGGTGGATACAGCCGTGGTGGAGGCTCCAAAATTGAAGAAGACTCTTTAATATTGACCCAAATAAACCAAAGCCATGGATTTTGTTCTGGATTTCGGATTTTGAACCTGATGATGATGAAGAGCATTTAATAATATGCCATGATCTATTTTTCTTTTGGTTTTGATTTTGGGTTTGTCACTATGTCTTTTCCGCCCTTTTACTTCTTTTTTTTTTTTTTTTTTTTTTTTTTTTTTCGCCTTTTCTCTGTGTGGCCTCAATAGCTCCACGTGAAAGTTATTTTCAAGTGTACAACTTCTTTCCTTTTCATTTTTCAAGCGATGCACGTTATTTTTCTAAAGTATTTTATTTATTTATTTATAACTAATTATTAGTTACAAATTTGCTATATATAAAATATGGAAACTCATACAAAATATTTTTAGAATTTGCTATATATTTGTTAACCCTATATTATTAGTTACAATTTTTTTTTTGTATTTATTTAATTATTTATATAATTTTAAAATTATTAATTAAATTATTTATGACGTCACCGGTTCGACCCCGATCCGACCACTAGTACGAGAACCACTCCCCTTTTCGGTTCTCTCCCCGGTCCGATTTTTAAAACCATGGAAAATACTAAAATCCTCTTAAAAGTTGTTTTTGTATTATTTTAATATCAAAATTTCACTACTTTCTATAAAGTAAAAGCAATAAATACTCCTTGATTATTGCTCTAAAGGCATCCGCTAACAAAACCCAAGATGTAATAGTGTAATATGCTATTAAATGATGTTTTTGTATATATATATATTTAAAATAAAGTCAAACTATGTGGACATATCAAACCAAATCCTGAAATCAAATACAAACAACCATTATGAATTTGTGCACACAAACCAATGAATTTTCGACAAGTGTAGTTTAATTTTTTGAAAAAATATGTCATGTCCACTAGTGCTCTTGTCCAGAGCGAAGAGAAGGCAAAACATGCCGCCGAAGCAATATGAATAATGCACCTTAATCTATATCCTTAAGACACTCGTTAGCTGGACCCTTTTATTATTCAAGATTTAATTATCATTTTCAAAACTCAAAATCATTCTTGATGAGACCAAACAACCTATTACTATTTGCATTCAGTTATGATGTAGTGTAGTAGCTATGAGAAGCTTTTGATCGAACTCTGCAACGGATTAATCGGCTGCTTTAATGTTGGATGTTGGATAGAGCCAATAATGTATTTTGCAATTAGCAAAAATTCAGGTGAGGACCCAAAATAAATATATATATATATATATATATATTCTCAACAAGCACTACATTATAATCTTCTCCTTTTATCTTTTCATATATGTTGTCCATTAGTGTATTACTATTTAGTACCATATATGTTGTCCATTAGTGTATTACTAATTAAATGCCCTTAGTTCTTAACTAAGCGAGGGCCTTTATCAAAAAGGTAAAAAGAAAAATGAATCAGGTATTTGCTCCACTCAAGAAGAATTAGGTGTTTCCCAGCCTGAACCTTTTTTTTTTCTTCATGAAAATCTAAATTAGATGCACTAGCCACTAAATGCTATTACTATACTACTACCCACATAATTTATTAATTATTATTTTGTTGATTCAATTAAAATGGTCAATACTGTATTTGAGGGTGTTTCGATTTTTTCAGGGGAATTAAAATATTTGGTACCGTTGTACTGTTACTGCAAATATATATATATAAACTGATACATATGCAAATACATATTTGCATATTTAGGAATTAATATATTTAATCATAGCCCAACTCTCTAAAGTAGTACTTTCTTTAAAAATACTAGCCCATGCCCAAGCCATCTTTAAGCCCATGCACTAGCCCATTTAAAATTTGAATGTTCCAATAACCCCAAGTCCTTTTTTTTTTTTTTTTTTTTTTTTTTTTTTTTTTTTTTTTTTTTTTTTAAAATTTATAACATGAATAAAAAAAAAAAGGAATGAGTGGCGGGACAAACCACATTGATTTTGTCCACCCATTAAATTTTGGACAGCAAAATCAAATACATGTTAAAAAGACATAGGGTGTTTTGGAAGAGCAAATCATGTGGGGTGAGATTAGCAAATTTAGAAAAGCAGAGAGAGAGAGAGAAGAAGAAGAACAAGAAGAAGAAGAAGAAGAACGAGGTCAACAACAAACAAGGACGGAAGTCACGAAACCACGATTTTACTTGAGCGGAGGCCAATGTATTAACTATTTTTTTTTTTTTTTTTTTTTCTGTGAAAATTTAAATTAAGTGCACTAGCCACTATATGCTACTACCCACATAATTTATTAATTATTATTTTGTTGATTCAATCAAATTGGTCAATACCGTAACAGGGGAAGTTTCAGTTTTGTCAAGGGAATGAAATATTTCGGTACTAGTAAACTGTTTCGGGAGTACTGCAAAAAATATTATATATATATATATATATATTTATGAATTATATATTTAATTTGAGTACACGTGTCCATAAAATACATATATGTGTATATAAATATTTATAAACTTAAACATATTTGTATATTTTGGAATTAATATATCTAATCATTGCACAAGTGCCTAAAGTCTTACATTATTTAAAAATACTAGCCCATGCATTAGCCCATTTAAGAATTGATTGTTCCAATAACCCTAAGTTCATAATTTGGAATTTACACTATGAATTAAAAATAAAAATGAATGAGTGGCAAGACAAATCACATTGGTTTTGTCCACCCATTAAAAGTTGGATGGCAAAGTCAAACACACATTAAATAAATAAATAAAACATAGACGGAGAGAGGAAGAGAGAAAGAAGAAGAAGAAAAAGAAGAATGATGTCAACACCGGAGAAGCGCAGAAAGGAAAAAAAATTGGCAAGTATTAATTTTTTTTTTTCTAAAAAAAGAAAAATGGCGAGTTTTTTTTGTTGTTGTTAATTTGGGTTGATTTTTGTTGTTGTAAATTATAATTTTGGTTGATTTTTAGTTATATTTGGGCTTTTTTTATTTATTTAATTGAACCAAGAATCATGTTAGCAGGAGCCAACTTAAGAAGAAGACTAGAAGAGACTGGCGAGAAAGAGAAGAAGAAGAAGAAGAAGAAAAAGAGACGGACAATATGAGTTTATTGGAATCTCAAGTCTGGGTGTTAAATATTTTATTTCAAGGTATTTAATATCTATATAAATATTTTTTCTTTTGCATTTTTTTAGTAGCCATGGTGTTCATATGAATTGCAACTTTACAAATAAGAAAACCTTCCAACTTGGATTAGGATCCTCTCAATTTGCTTTTGAAATAAAGGTCCGTTTCATGGTGAAGATTTAGTTTTAAACAAATTTAAAGGTGAATATGGTATCATATCATTTAAAATCTATTTATTATATCAGATGGAATAATATTTTAAATGGCGTATATATACACCATTTATGAGAGAGAGAGAGAGAGAGAGAGAGAGAGAGAGAGAGAGAGAGAGAAGCAATACTAGGTGGACAAAACGAGAAGAAGAAGAAGAAACTGACGAGAAAGAGAAGCAAAAGAAGAAGAGGAGACTGGCGACGTGAATTTATTGGGATCTGAAGTCAGGGTGTTAAATATATTATTTGAGGGTTTTCAATATCTATATAAATATTTTATTTGAGGGTATACAATATCTATATAAATATTTTTGAGTAAAACTTAGGTACAGTTACTTAGGTCAAGTACATTAGGTTCCCTAATTAAATTCAAACACATGGTTGCATTAACCACTGAAACACAAATAATGTTATCTTTTCCAAGAATATTTAAATTTAATGTATTTGAATTCAATTAGGAACCTAATGTACTTGACCTAAGGAACTGTACCTTACCCAATATTTTTTTCTTTTGCATTTTGTTTAAGAAGTCATGGTGTTCACATGAACACCTTGAGCAACCAATGGCATCGCCACTATCTATAGACCAATGTTTAATTTATTGTATTTCACAAGTTTAAAATTTAATTTCTTACTTTGAAAGGTTAAAGATTAATTTAATTTGTTATCCAAAACTTTTTCATTCACCACACTAACTAGCGACCAGTATCTTTGCTTATAAAAGGTTCACCTTTGAGTGGCACATTTGAGGCAAAGTAATTGGTGCGGCTGATGATCAAGATGACAGTCCAAGCTACAAGTCGTCTTCAGCCTTTTATGTATATTTGTGCTAAGACGGCATGTAGTATACTAGAGAGTAATATAGTCCAGTTATCTATTCACTATAAATACAAAGTTTTAGGAATATGACCCTATTCCTTGAACCTTGGGGAGAAAAAAAATTGGAGAAGAGCATGTCAAAGAAAAATCACATGACACAACCCAGAAAATTTACATGGTTTGGCAACATATCTACATCCACCGGAAGCAACAAAGAGAAAGTTTCATTATAATAGAGAGATTACAATAGTTTAGCTTAAAAGCAGTCTCTCTAAGCAGACTAAGCCCAAACTCGAGGTATACTTAAATGCACTATTGTTAAGGAATCCCACATAGGTTAGATAGGAGAGTTGTGTTAGTAGTCCTATGTATAAATAGGACACCTCACAACACATTGTAATCATCCAAATTATATCATACAGAGAATATAATAAAGATGTAGCTCATTAGCTACATCATGTGGACGTAGGCTCACATAGCCGAACCACTTGAAAAACCCTAGCCTCCACTATCTCTTCCTCTCTCTCTCAATCTTGTTTATATTTTTCATTGTCATTAGGTTTAGGTTTTCTACATGGTATCAGCGCCACTTGGGTATTCGGCCCAGTGGTAATCTCCTCCACAAAAAGCCCCCCTCTATGAGGGTGTGGGTTCGATCCCCGGGATCTTCAAAATATACGTGTGTATGAGTTTAGATTAGAATTTCTATTATATCTCAAAAAAAAAAAAAAAAAATCAAATTTTGAATTTCAAAATTCGAAAATTCAAAAAAAAAGAAAAAAAAAGAAAAAAGAAGAAGAGAAAACTGGCTGTGACCAGTAAGAAGAAGAAGAAGAAGAAAAAAAAGTATGTGGGATATATTTTATGATTTTATCTTCATGAGCCGAGATCGAGCCAAGCTATCAAGCCACTGAACTGAGATCTTGAGCCAAGATCGTTTGAAGATCCAAGCCTCTGAGTCACTGAGCCGTGATCCGAGCCATTGAGCTATGATCCAACCAAGCCAAGCCGAGATCTACTTCAAGCCAAAATCCAAGCCACCGAGCCTTTGAGCCGAGATCCAAGCCATTAAGCAAAGATACGAGCCATCGAGCCGAGTAGAGCCAAGATATTTAAGCTAATCTTTTGTAAACAAACTCAAAGGTTTCATTAAAATTACACATTGAGTTTGAGGGGGAATGTTAAGGAATCCCACATAGGTTAGATAGGAGAGTTGTGTTAGTAGTCCTATGTATAAATAGGAAACCTCATAACACATTGTAATCATCCAAATTATATCATACAGAGAATATAATAAAGATGTAGCCCATTGGTTACATCATGTGGACGTAGGCTCACATAGCTGAACCACTTGAAAAACCCTAGCCTCCACTATCTCTTCCTCTCTCTCTCAATCTTGTTTATATTTTCCATTGTCACTAGGTTTAGGTTTTCTACAACTCTCTCACACAAAGAATAAACCCAAGAAAAAATATCTTTGTATTCTTTCTATTGCGTGACACTACCTCTAGAAACACTCTGCTGCTAACTCTCCGTTGCACGTAGCTCTTCTTGATTACATTGTTCCTCTCTTCTCAGTGAAATTATAGTGTAGTCCAGGACTACAAGGTTAGCCAAAAATGCCATGTCATCTACGAGACTAACATCAGCTAATGTCCGTTTAGCCATCCAATTCAAATTTCATATGTACAGTGGAATTCAAAGATTCTTATCTTCATCTCTGTTTCCCTTTCTTTCAAACCAAAGAAAGCTTCTTTTTTCTTTTTTCTCTCTCCGCCAGCAGAAAACAAAATCACTCCCTCTCTCTCTATGGTACCCATTCCCACCGCCTGTGTCCTCCTTCCACGGCGCTGACGTTTGGTTTCTCAGTCTCAGTCACTGCCCGCCTCTAGAGCGCTGTTATAACTACATAGTTCCGCTCCCATTTGGTTACAAGGTTGGTGAGTTGCGTTACTCATGTAGAAGTTTTATTTTAGATTGGGTTTTTGATTCCGACAGAATTGTTACTAGAGTTTCAGATCCCTATAAAATGGCCAGCAAGTAGGGATGAAGTGTGGAAGGCGAATATACCCCCACACTCATCTTGCATAAAAGAAATCAAATCAGAATTGGATTGTTGTTAATGGGGACAAGATAAATTTATATATGCACATGATCTAGAAAATCGATGGATCTGGAATGCTATGTGCAATCTTCTACGAAGAATGTGCTGGAGAATTGTTGTAAAGCATGCAAGACCAGACTATTATATATATGGACAAAGCCATTGACGAATAGCTGTTACTTGAAGAGAGAACCTGGGACATTACCCCTTTTGTGCAGTTCTGATGATGACTCAGATGCAGCTTGGAATGTGTCCATGAAGGCATGCATCTCCCCATACTCTACAAGTAAGTAGCGTTAATATATCATTACAAAAAAAAAAAAAAAAGGTGGCTATAATATATAATTTGCCAATACATTGATGTTTGTGGTGGTTGGTGGAATTGTTATCTTTATTCTCATATTTTGGCATTTATATAGGCAAGGCATCACATTTTAATGTTCAGTGAAGTTGCTTTTGTCAATATAGTGAAAGTAGTGCTCTAACTTTGTGAATTAGAAATTTACGACTTAGAAGGATTGTAGTCACCACTATGAGAAATGGGGTTACGTGGGGAAAATGTTTGCAGCTATTGGAGGTTAATGACCTAGAAAGCTGGCAATGCGTCTGATTTTAGATAAACAACAACATCAGTTATTTCTCTAATCATTGATCTCACTACTATGAATGAGATATCTTACCGTGACTAGCAAACTAAAAAGCTAAGTCTTCATAGATCTTTCGATATTCATTTCAAGTTGGTTAGTGCTGGTTAACTTAAAAGTTCCAATCATAGACACTGGCACAATTTAATCGATTTTTGTCCTGCAATAGAATTGTGCAATGAAGTCTCCCAACCAAGTATTTTTGGTATTGCCTTTGTCAAAGTTTGTACCTTTATATCACTTATTAGAAAGAAAAGAAAAGAAAAAAAAAGGTTGTAGGCTATGTTCTTGATCTTTATTTCTGAAATTGATTTGTATCACTTTGAATTTGTCATTGGTGCAGGGATGTCCAACTTTCTTTTTCAACTTTTCTTTCTTGTGCTCAATGAAGTGTTGCAAGTGGAGGCAAACAAACTGTTCACGAAATCAAGCCATTTTACTAGTTTAAGTTTATGTTTTATAATCTTTGGCAAATGTAAATTTCAAGTTATGATATATTAGTGATCATGTTTTGTAATCATTTTTATATGCTTCATTTTGGTTGTGAACAGATTATGTAATGCCTCATTTTGGTATAATCATAAATTTGGATTTGTTTTCATAAATAAACACCATTATATTACTAACAAACAATCATTACAATTTTGAACTCACATAAACACTTAACCAATCTAAAACTAAGTAAATCATTACATTACCATTGAATCTTTAAACAACTCATTACATTAAGTAAGCACGATTCATTACACATAGTTGCATTGTACACAGAGTTCACTAACTTAAATACATCTCATTATATTACAATTTTGAGTACACTTTGACATTTTAACATATCATTTTGTCTTTGCTAAATTGGTAGGCATCTCTTCCATGTTGATGATCTTTTTTTCTATAATCATTTTGCAACTCCTCTTTTCTATGATCTTTTCTGCAACTCCAGATCTTTTGGAGCATACCTGAAGTCCAACATTTCCAACCAAAGGCAATAAATCTGTTTTAGAACAATTCAAAAATCAAATGCAATTGACTGTTAAAGCCATTACAACTTCTAGGGTACAACCAAGAATCTCACAGTATATAGTTTTGTGCAAATAAAGCTCAAGTGACAAGCTTGGAATAGCAAAAATGAACTCAGGATTCAAAAATCATTATGTTAAGTAACAAAAACTAACAAGAAAGATATAAATTCTACAACACATATGTGTAAGTTAAGCTTTTACAGTATCATCATTATGTACAATACCATTTGTTCATTGAATGAAACACAATCAGTATCTATTTAGCATCATACTGGTTCAATAACAATGCTAGAACTCTATCATCCTATTAAGATAAAGTCACTCAGCTCACTACGAACTCAAGTGATAGTGTAGTGATAGAGATAAGTCAGCAATTGAAGATAGTGAACCAATTTCAAATTCAAGTAACAGTGATAAGATATAGTTTAAATCTGCTACAACTTAGGAGAGTTTTACTCTTACAACAGATATACCCAATACATCAAAATCATTGCCCATGGATAAAGAAAAACTGTTTCTTCTATTGTTTATATTTAAATTGTATCTATCCAAACTCTACGCACTACAATAGCTTTTGTCTATGTATACATTAGACCTTAGAACAATATTTTCCTTCAACAGTTTATTAGACTTTACATCCTGCAATGACGAAAAACCAACCGATTAGTAAAAACTAATATCAATTAACAATTAAAAAAACAATTTATTTATTTTTTCTTTTCCTATGTTTTCTCAGCAACCAAACAAAAGGGTTGCATTACCCAAAAACCGTCAATGTTCGGTAGTGCCTTTGACGACGACATAGGCGGGGCGGTGAGTGAGGGGAGAGAGATAGCATAAGGGGCCTGTTCTTTTTCTTTTTTTGGGTTTCCTGTGCAATAACCCTAGATTCATCATTCTAACCTTTTCATAAACTAATTGACGGTGGGCCCCACTAACAGAATAACTTCTGCACTAACGCTGTTTAAGTTTTAATTCAGTTTGATGATATGTATGCTTTTAGCTGATGTCAGCATTTTTTATATGATTTGGCTACTTTTTATTGGTTTGGACTGGAGTAAAGTCCCGCACTACACTATAATTTCCCCCTTCTCATTCTCTCATCTGCACACACATACACACCTTTTTTTGGAACTAACTCGTTAAATGCTCAACAATCCCATTTATGGACAAAGTTTTCCTACAACCCAGTTTAGAGAAATTCCTCCAAACTGGATATGTGGCATCACACACACACTGACAAGTGTCCTGGTCATGTGCATTGCACATGACCAACTTAACTCATACTTAACCCACGGTAAACCCTACAACTTTCTCTCACTCCTACTTTCTCTCTTTATCTCCTCTGCCTTCGCCGCTCCCCACCTCTCTACCCTTTGCCTTCTTCGCTCCCCAGCCCTCATGCCTCCACCGCTTCTAGTCCTTCCACCCTTGGCTCCGCCGTTCCCTTAGGCCTTCTCTTCATCGCCGTTCTGACACCCCAGCCCTTGGCTCCGCCGCCTGACTCCTTCCACCCCTTCTTTCTTCGAGGTTTGTTCTCCATATTTGAGTTTTCTAAAAAAGCTCTATTATTTGATGAAAATTTAGAGTCTTGTTAAAATGTGGTGGAATTCTTTTGTTTAATAGAATTCATTTTTAGTTCAAGTAGAAAATTTGTGTCTTGATGAGTTGTATTTGGTTCTTTTAAGGGCTGTTGTCTTTGGTTCTTACTGTGTGTTTTTTAGTACAGATTAATTCTTTTTTCTTTTTCTTTTTTTGGTAATTCACTGTGTTATTGAAACAAAATCGTGGGATAATGTTTATAAAACAATCAAAACTCCCAAACAACTAAACTCTAACACAACACCCAACCATATGCGGCAAAGGAATTGCTAGCCTATCAGTTTATTTGATTCTATTTTTAGGTAGATTAATGTTGTATTTTTCCTAATTGGGTTAATGACTGCTATTTATTTGATTAATGTCTTTGTTGTAGATTAATGTTGTTGATTGGAGAGTTGTTGAGCACAAAGAATAATTTACTGGATGCACAAGAAAGTAAATAAAGAATATTCAACTTCAACTTCATTTTGGTGCCAAAGCTGAAAAGTTCTAATTTTATCACTTTCATGGGCAGAGTTTATGAGGAGAGAATTGTATTGTATTAATGGATTAGAGAGTTGTTATTAGGGATTTTTTTGCAATTTTGTTGCTGCAAAACCAGAGGCACTTCAGAGTCATAACTCGTGTGAATCCCATTTTGTTTCATTCAGACCAGCCCTCTACATTTTTGCCACCAACAGGGGATTAGGGAGGTTCAATTGGAAGTGTTGTTTACTACATGAAGTATTTTTTTTTGCTATGATCACAAAACCCTTTGAGATGAAAGCTCCCAAATTTAGTTCCAGGAATTGCGGTTTACTGTAAGCTGTGAAGCATGGACACCCCAAAATGGGCAAGGTGTCAGTGTCGGATACTGGAACGGGAACAACATAGCTGCTTGCGTGTCCCATAGGTGTCCATTCCAAAAAAATGTTTTTTTTTGTTAATGACACGGGAGAGGCACGAGAGCGACACCGTTGTGACATCGATAAAGAAAAAAAGAAAAAAAACAAGGAAACTTATAGATCGGCTTTCACCTGGCGCGATCTCCACCATTGACAAGGTATTTATTATTTAGCTAGAAACCGTTTCTCTTTTAGCCAGTCGATTTCTCTCTCTGTCGTCTCAACTCTCAAGTCTCAACCTTGAAAATGCGGCACTACCAGCCCTAGATTGGCGACCAACGAGCCACCCCAGCCCATCTCAACTCGGTTTCCACCGGCAATGAGCTCTCACCTTCAACCGGCGACTATCTCTCTTATGCATATTGGCTCTCTTTTTCTCTTTCATTGAATTGTTACAGTGTTATGTCTGAAGAGCAGACTGAATGTGGCTCTCTTTTTCTCTCTCTTTTAATGAGTAAACGTAAATAACTAAATGAGTTATGCTTTTTGATTTATGTGGGATAAGTGGGTGGCTGGTAGTAGTTGAGTGTAATTAATAAATGTGGAATAGTCAATACTCAATAGTGCTGAGTACAATATAAAGTAAGCAATAATAAAATAACTATATGTGGTCCTTGGTTCAATGGTAGCTGCCTTTATTCTCCAGTTTTGCCTTTTTGTAGTCTCTTTTTTTTTTTTTTACTAAATAATTTCTGTTTTCTTTTTCTTTTTCTCTTTTTGAAACCAGATTTTGTCTTTTGCAATCCGTGTATCATATTTATTCTAATGATAAATTTGTAGGGAGCGTGAATATGATTGAATTGTATCATTCTTGTAATTATAATTTATTTGTATTACTATACGTCATATATTCTTATAAATAATTTGTATTACTTTTCTTTTAAAAAAATTGAATTGTTTAAATATTCATATGATAAATTTGTTGGGTCCATCACCATGACCATGATTGGGGTTTGCCTATGAGCTCATTTGGGTGTTTATTTTCTTGTAGATGTTTACTTGTATTACTTTATTTATTTTTAAATTTAATTATTTGTAGGTAATATGGGTTCAAAACAAATGAGTGTTACTAGTAGATTTGGCATTAGCGAGGCAGTTGATAATGCTCCTCTATGGAAATATGTTACTAAGATGGATAAGGTTGGTGATGGAGGTGGAAACAAAAGTTTTACATGTAATTATTGTCTTTGTGCTTTCAAGGGATCTTATTCTAGGGTGAAAGCACATTTGTTAAAAATTCCCAATCTGGGAATTAAAGCATGCCCTAAGGTATCATATGAGCATATGGCAGAAATGCAAAAAATGTCAGATTTGGCTAAACAGAGGAAGAAGCCTAATCTAGTATCTTTACCCCCGCATTCTGGTTCTACTTCTAAAGAAGGTAGCGCATCTACAAGTGAAGCAGTTTTACCTATGAAAAAGAAAGTGCCCGGAAATTCTCCTTTGGAAAAGGCTTTTAACAAGCAATCTCGAGACAAACTGGACAGTTTGATTGCTAGGGCCTTCTATTCTGGTGGTATATCCTTTAACTTTTCAAGGAACCCATATTGGATTGAGATGGTCAAATATGCAGCTAATAATAATCTAGCAAGTTATGTTCCTCCAAGTTATAATAGCTTAAGAACAACTCTTTTGCAAAAAGAGAGAGCACACATGGAGCAGTTAATGAAGCCAATTAAGTCAAATTGGAAAGATAAGGGTTTAAGCATAGTAAATGATAGGTGGACAGATGCACAAAGAAGGCCACTTATTAATTTTATGGGTACATCAAAATTGGGGCCAATTTTCTTAAAAGCAATTGATGGTACGAAAGAGTATAAAAACAAGCATTACATTGCTCGCTTGTTGCTAGATGCCATATCTGAGGTTGGGCCTCATAAGGCTGTCCAAGTCATTACTGATAATACAGCTATTATGAAATCTGCTGGATCTATTGTTAAAGCTGAATATCTTCACATTTTTTGGATACCATGTGTTGTGCATACACTTAATTTTGCTTTGAAGAATATTTGTGCAGCAAAAAACACTGAGAAGAATGAGGTCACTTTTGAAGCATGCCATTGGATTACAAAGATTATTGATGATGCATCTTTCATACGCATTTTCATCATGAATCATTCAATGGGACTAGCCATATTTAATGATTTTTCTCCTTTGAAATTATTTGCTGTTGCTGAAACACGATTTGTTTCAATGTTGATCATGCTTAAAAGGTCGAGGGACATAAAAAAGAATCTTCAAGCCATGGTCATTAGTGAGCAATGGGCCTTTTATAAGGAAGATGATGTTGGAAAAGCTACTAATGTGAAAAATCTCATTCTGAATGATGTGTGGTGGGGCAAGGTTGACTTCATTCTTGAATTCACAAAACCTATTTATGATATGATTCAAGTAGTTGACACAGATACACCTATTCTTCATTTGGTGTACGATATGTGGGATGCAATGATTGAAAAAGTGAAGGAAGTAATATTTCGGTATGAAGGCGTACAAGAGAACGAGACCTCATCGCTTTTCAATGTGATATATGACATACTCATTGACCGGTGGACTAAAAATAACACACCACTTCATTGTCTTGCTCACTCCTTGAATCCTAAGTAAGTTTAATAAATTAAGTTAATGCAATTCTTTTTTTGTTTCTTTCTCTTTTCTTTCTTACGTAATAAATATACTCATTATTATTATTATTGTTGTTTATTTTGTGAAATTTATCTAGGTATTATACCGAACAATGGCTTGATGCGTCTCCAAATCGTGTTCCTCCACATAAGGATATTGAGATTTCGGATGAGAGGAACAAGTGTTTAAAAAGATACTTTCCAAATAGTGAGGATAAAAAGAAGGTGAATATGGAGTATGCTAAATTAACCAGACAAATTAGCTTTAAAGTTGATTCCTTGGAAGATAAGTGGATCTTACCACCAATGGAATGGTGGCTTATCCATGGAACTTTATTACCAATGCTTCAAAGCATAGCCTTCAAACTTCTTGGACAACCTTGTTCATCATCATGTTGTGAGAGGAATTGGAGTACATATGACTTTATCCATTCATTGAGGAGGAACAAAATTACTCCTAAGCGTGCTGAAGATTTAGTATATGTGCATACTAATCTTCGACTTCTTTCAAGGAATAAGGAAGAGTATGGCAAAGGAAAATCCAAGAAGTGGGACATTGGAGGTGATACTTAGGATGAACCATTTAGAGGAGTTGGGTTGCTTTCAATTGCAAGTCTTTCACTAGATGAGCCGGAGTTGGAGGTTGTTCTTTTTGACAATAGTGATGGTGGTCATGATGGTGACAATGATGAAGAGGATGATATTGTCATTACTGGATCATCTTGAAGACTTTTCTTCTATCTTAATTTGATGTTTATTTAGTTTATTTAAACTCTTGGTTTGTATTATGTTTATTTTTGGTTATTTGAACTCTTGGTTTGTTTGATGTTTATTTCAGTTTATTTGAACTCTTGGTTTGTATTTTAAACATCATTTTATGAGTATCATTGTACGTCTTTAATATCTATTATTGCATTCAAATTAATAATTATTACTTCTCTTTTTTTAATAAAAAACCATGAATAAACATAATTTATGCCTAAAAGTATATAAAAATACATATACCCCTCCCATGTCGTATCCTAGTTTTTCAAGAAATGATGTATCACCGTGTCTCGTGTCGTATCGTGTCCCGTGTCGTACCAGTGTCAGCGCTTCATAGGCTGCAGGAAGTACTTGGCTTGAATTCCATTTTATTAATGTGGCAATAGAATATAACTAGGCTACTATAGCTTTAGCAAGCTATATCTGTTATTTTGAATTCCATCTTTATTAATGTGGCAATGGAATGTATCTCGGCTACTATAGCTTTAGCAAGCCATGTCTGCTATTTCCATGTCAGTTTGACTTCTAAAAGTGTACTAAGATGTTTGTATACTTGTTAACAAATTAGTAATTATCTTGATGCACTTTCTTTAAGCCTAACTTTTATAATAATTCAGTTTTTATTTTCCTGAATGCACAAAAAAGCGAAGAGAGAATTTCCTACAAAATGCCAAAAATGGGGGAGTCAATTTGTTTGATGCAAGGAACCAATTTCAGCAGTTTGCCAGTCAATCACATAAATGAAAACTTTTGATTAGGGAACCAATTTCTATCTCTGTAATGATTCCTTAGAAAAATAATTCTGAATCATCATTTTACAAGTAATGATTCCTTGCAAAAAAAAGGTACATATAATAGACCAAATGAACATTACAACTAAATGTTAATGCAAATATATAGAGCATTTGACAATAAGGTGCTCTTCTTAGTATTCATACACAAAATTAATTTGGCCAATAGCTATAGGGACAAATAAATATAGATGATGATTAAAAAATAGTCTCCAATCTCCTGTCAATAAATTTCCACCTTACTTGGAGTCTTTGTCAATATGATGCTCTTCTTGGATAATATCAGAAGGAGATACTGAAACCTGCAAATAGCAAACATGTTACCAAACATTAACATATGCATGAAAATACACTAAAATATACCTATGAAAAAAAAAACACTAAAATATAGCAAAAATGATAAGGAATATGCTTACCTGATTCAAACCATATAATTCTAGAGAGCAATGTCCATCAATACGATCTTGTCCAAGCAAAGTACTACAAATGAAAATTTGGTGAGCATATCCTTGGTAATATTCATATGCACTATCATCACAATCAAACTTCATGCCAATTGTTGGTACTTCTACAATTTGCTTGTTATGTCTACTAGGAGTGTTTGATTTGTTTGGGTTTCCATTAGGAAGTTCTACTTGAGCATCCTTTTGGTGATCAACTATGCCATCATTCAATTCATTTTTCATTCCAAAGCTTTGGCTACCATCCATTATCTATAGTCAAGATAACACATTCGATATTCAAAACCCAATAAATAGAAATGATAACGAGAATAGTCAAGATATCACATTCGATATTTAAAACCCAATAAAAAGAAATGATAACGAGAATTAGAAAACAAAAAAGATTATGTTACAGTTAGAACCCATCAAACATAATATTATTAGTCATTATTCCAAGTTATAGTAAGAATATAACACATCAAGCAGAACATTATTAGTAGGGATGGCAATGGGGCGGGTTTGGGGCGGGGATCCCATCCCCCGCCCCTGCCCCGTTATCCCTGCCCCATCCCCCGTACCCGCCCCACCCCACCCCATCTCGGGGGGACTTTCTTCCCCCCATCCCCGCCCCACAGGGTACCCATGGGTACCCGCCTCGCCCCGCCCCGATATAAATTCCTTATTATTATTATTATTATTATTTTTTTCCAAAAAATATCTATGACAACAATCAATTTATCTGCATCAATTTACATGAAACAATAATCTACAAAAAGATAATAATCTCATAATGATATTATAACTAAATGTTCCAAAAACCACTAAGTTGAAAAACATGAAATTGAAATTACAATTTCAATTTAAACTAATGAGAATATTTATATGTGAGTAAACTAAGTAGGGTTAAAATTTAAAAGAAATAAAAGAGTTTTTATAAATGTATTATATTCGGGGCGGGTATGGGGCAGGGGAGGCATCCCCCCAACCCCGCCCCAAACCCGCACGGGTTTTTAAAACATCACCCGCCCCCACCCCATTAACACTATGGATCGGGTAAAACCCGCCCCTAACGGGGCAGATCGGATCGAGTATCCGCGGGTCGGATGTAAATTGCCATCCCTAATTATTAGTCATTATTCAACGTTATTAATAAGCAAATAAACTATAGTCATTAATCTATATTAGTCATAAACAGTAGGCATTCATCAAATATAAACAGTAGTTATTAAGCCAATCAAGAAAAATATAATATTAATCTACATTAAGAATCAAATAAACAATAGTCAAAAGCACATTTTAAGAATAAAATTTCTAATCTTTCATTTAACCACATAACAAATGAAAAATAAACCTAAGTTGTGACTGGAAGTGGCGCAAGCAGAAGGCTGGGGAGCGGCAGAGGTAGAGGGTACGTAGGGAGTGGCGGAGGTAGAGGGTTGGGGAGCGACGGAGGCAAGGGGAAGAGGGTTGAGGAGCGGTGGAGGTAGAGGGTGGGGAGCAGCGGAGGTAGAGAGATCGGTTTGAGGCAGAGGAGATAGAGAGAGAATGAGGAGTGAGAGAAAGGATATATAGAGAGAGAAAGCTGGGTTTATCGTGGGTTAAGTGTGACTGTGTGAGTTAAGTTATGACCAGACACTTGTTAGTGTGTGTGTGGTGCCACATACCAATTTGGAGGAATTCCTCTAAACTGGATTGTAGGAAAACTTTGGCCCCCATTTATTAAGCATTAAATAGGCATACGCATTTAACCAACTCATTAAATGCTTAACATTCCCATTTATTAAGCATTGCTCAACATTCCCATTTATTAATCATTAAATAGGCATACACATTTAACCAACTCATTAAATGCTTTTTCAAACCACTCATGTTTTGTGCTTAAATGAGTTTGTCCGCAAGACAAACTAGCATAGGTAAAAATCCCATGTGGGGGTGCACGTGTAACAATTCAAGCCACCAATTAACAAACTCCAAAACATTGCATGAATTATATGTTCGCAACACTTGATCAAATAGCCATACCAAACCCAACACAGAGCATCCTGCTCAATCCTCTATAAGAGGCATTAATCTCTCTCTCTCTCTCTCTCTCTCTCTCTCTCTCTCTCTCTCTCTCT
>BKZX01031966.1:578973-595709 GCA_014362285.1 Fagus crenata
TCTCTCTCTCTCTCTCTCTCTCTCTCTCTCTCTCTCTCTCTCTCTCTTTTTGCTTGGCTTCATAGAAAAATATCTTTCTCTTCTAAACTCCTACATTGACAAAATGGTGAAGGTTGAGGTCAGCATCATTTCAAAAGAAACAATCAAACCATCTTCACCAGCACTACACCATCTGAAACCCTACAAACTCTCCGTCTTTGATCAGGTCACTCCCACCACTTACGTTCCTACAATCTTCTTCTACCCTATGACTGATCTCAATCTCAATACTTCCCAGGTTATAGCACAGCTTAAAAAATCCTTTTCAGAAACCCTCAGTATCTTTTACCCATTATCTGGAAGGATAAAAGACAACCTCTTCATCCATGAATTCGACATGGGTGTTCCCTATCTGGAAGCTCGTGTTAATTGTTGCATGTCCGAGTTCCTTAAACACCAAGAAATAGAGTTACTGAACCTATTCATTCCATGCAATGTGTTTTGTAAGGAATCAGATACTACTACTGTAGCTCTAATAGCTTTTCAACTGAACATCTTTGTTTGTGGTGGAATAGCAGTCGGGGTGAGCTTTTTACATAAGTTTGGAGATGCAGTAACAACGAGTGCTTTCCTTCATTCTTGGGCTGCCACCTGTATTGGTTCTCCTGAAAAAGTTACACATCCAAATTTCACCGAGGGGTCATCCATGTTTCCACCCAGAGATTCACTACCACAAAAGTATTTGGCTACAATGGAGAGCTTGTGGTTCAAGGAAGGTGCCTATGTTACAAGAAGGTTTGTGTTCGATAACAAAGCGATAGCCACACTAAGGGCTAAAGCGAAAAGCGAACGAGTTCCTAAACCCACACGGATCGAGGCACTGATAGGTTTCATTTGGAAACACTACATGGAAGCTTCTAAAGCAATCAAATCAGGTTCCAAAAGGACATCCATGCTAGTCCAAGCAGTGAACTTGAGGACACGAATGAAGCCACACCTGTCCGATAGTTCTACTGGGAATCTATTTTGGTGGGCAACCGTGGCAGCTGATCTGGCTATGGAAGGGAGAGAGTTGCATGAATTGGTGGACCAAGTAAGGAAAGCTATAGCAGGCTTTGATGGAGATTGTACAAAAGGTTTGCAAGGGGATGAAGGGCTTTCAACTATCTCCGATTACTTTGACCAGCTAGAAGATATGTTTTCTGCAGAAATAAAACCAGATGTTTGTGCATTTACAAGCTGGCTTAGGTTTTATAACGATATTGATTTTGGTTGGGGGAAACCATTTTGGGTTGGCATCATGGGGAAAGTTGGCCCTACGTTTAGGAATCTAATAATATTCAATGAAACCCCTTGGGGTGTTGGGATTGAGGCATGGGTGACTATTGATGAGAAAGAACTGGCTATATTGGAGAATGATCTTGAATTTCTTACATTTGCATCCCCAAATCCAAGCATTTCAATCTCTCTTTAAAATCTTTTGGATGTGCTTTTGTTGGATGCCAAAGTCAAGTAAAATAGAAATGGTTGCTGGTACGTTTGTAAGTTTATGCATGGTAATAAGTCAGTAAGTTGGTCTATCAGTGAGGCATACTGCTGTAATATGTGAGTAAAAGGAATTCTCACTTGTAATGAAGTTCCTTTACTATCTCACTTAATCAAATGCAAAAAGGTTCTTAAGTTGTAATAATAAAAAAAAATGGACTAAATTACATTTTTTATCAGCAAAGTTTGAGGTTGCTTTCATTTAATTTGATCCCTTAATTTTTTTTTTTAATACAATCGGTTTATTTATTTATTTTTTTTCTTTTTGTGGAAAAAAGTGGCGAGTTTTATTATTATTATATATTTTGTGATTTGGGCTGATTTTTGTTGTTGAACGTGAATTGTAATTTGGGCTGATTTTTGTTGATATTTGAGCTTTATTTTTTTATTTTTTAAAATGAATCAAGAATCGTGTTAGTTTAATACTTTAATTTTCCTATCTTACGCTGCAATATGGTTAGCCTTTAGTTTATGATTGGGTCATGGAGGGGTTTACCTTTTTACTCTTTCTTCTTTTTTTTTTTTTTAACAATATGTTTGTTTGAACGAAAAACATTTTCTAAAGCATTTTATTTATTTATTTATTATTATTATTATTATTTTATGTTTGGTAGCATTAGAAAACGGAGGTTGGAGGAAAACTAACTCTGGTCAACGGAAAACACAAAAATAATTATGACTTGCTTTGGTCTGGGAGTGAGGCATACTGCTGTAATATGTGAGTGTAAGGAATTCTCACGTGTAATGAAGTTCTTTTATTTTTTCGCAAGGTTCTAAAGTTGTAATAAAAAGTTGATTAATAAAATTACATTTTTTATCCTCAAAGGTGGAGGTTGTTTTCATTTAATTTTATCCCTTTAAGTTTGAGGTGTTTTTTATTTTTATTTTTATTTTTTTTATCATCTACCTAGTTTGGTACCATTTTCAAAATGATCATTAATTTTGTCCATGCTCACAGCTAATCTGACCATTAAGAGAGAAAAAAGAAGAAGAAAGCAATGCCATTTTGTTGGTATTTTTTAGTGGCGTAGATCTTTTTGAAAAATAAAGAAATTTATATAAGTGCAAAGAAGTAATATAAAAAAAAAAAAAATTGTACATATTTTGGCATAGATCTTTTTGGATATTACAATATTAAATTGAAGTTGGTTCAATACCATATTTGCTCAAAGAATTTTTTTCCTAGGGTGTTCAATAAAAAAACTTAAATAGTCATTAAAAAACTAAATAATGTAAATTTGTAGAGTAAAATGAAGGCTGAGCGGTGGAGTGTTTTAATTCCCATCCCAAAGAGAATAAAATAGCATATATAGTGGACTAAAGTAAAAGTTTTAAATATTTTATTCGAGAGATCAGTGGACCGAGTGCTTTAGTATAATTACAAAGGTCAAAGGAAAATAAATTGTTAAACTTTAGTTTACTTCTAGAAAGAGTGTCTTTGTTGGATATGCAAAAAATTCAAAAAGTTATAGACTTTTTGATATTTTGAAATAAATCGATTTTTGCATTATTAAACAATAAAAACTTTAATAACAAGTACGCAAATAAGAATATTTTAATAAATTTAAATTTTGACAAAACTACCGACAAAAGTTATATACCTTTAGCAAGCAACAAATTTCTGTTAACCAATTATGCAAAATCAAATATATCAATTAGTATAAACAATATTATTTACTTAGCAACTAATTTATTTACTAAGAAAGTGCCTATAAGTGTTTTCTAACTAATATAATAGCATAAAATGTACAATAGACAATATTACACAAAATATGCGTAATTTTTTTTTCTCATTTTTTTTTTTTTCCTTTTCTTTTTTCCTTATTCACTAGCTAGACTAGACCACCAGTGGCTTTACTGTGTAAAGAGGCCTAATATTGATTGCACTTCAACCATTACTTCATCCTAATATTAATACTTCTACATGTTTATCAGTTAAGTTAACAAGAATCCACTTAATCTTCATCTTTTTATGTATTCATAACTTTTGTGTGATGTAACATGATAACTCTGTATTATACTTTATATAATCAAAAGACAAATTAATACTTTTTTTTTTATTTTTTCTATTATATAATCAATAAAAAAAAAGCTGCTCGTTTAAGAAAGAAATAATAAAAATAAAGAAAAAACGGAAGGATATATATTGGGAAAAAGAAGAAGGAAGATTATTAATAATTTAGGAAAATTGGGAAATTTCCTTTCCACTAAAAAATTCAATATTGAAAATTCATAGGCGAAATGCCAAAAGAGCCAAGTGGCGAACACGGCTCTTTTTACTCTTCAAACATGTGTGGCTCGCAGCCCCACGTGGTTCAACTTTCTTAGCTTCAAGGTTCAACAGTCTTTTGCCCAACAGACAACAGTTAGCTACTTTGTCCTCCCTCTATCTCTCTTGGTCCCACCTTCCCTCCAATCCCAAAGGACATCCCTTCGAATCTTCTCTTTACTCCTTCCCCCAAAATCTCTGCTGTTTCTTCTCTTTATTATTGCCCAACACAAACCTGAAAAAAAAAAAAAAAAAAGGAAAAAAAAAGAAAAAAAGAAAAGAAACAATGAGAGCTTTGAATTCACATTTAGTGTTAATTGATCTTCACACCTCATGGCACTCAGCTAACCAAATCCCAACCTCAACCCTCACTTACCTTAAGAACTCATCCAACTTCATCTCCGCTATCTCTTCGTCATTTCGTCGAACACGTGGCGCGCGTTGCGGAATCGCGTCGTCTTCCAAATCGGCGGCCCCGGAGATCCGTAGACCGTCCGATCGTTTCTTTCCGGGAAATGGGTCTTCGTCCTCTAGTTCGCCCAACTCGACTTCGACTTCGACTTCGCGGTCGTCGGAGCTCAAGTTGTTCCTCGAGTTGCTGCCTCCGAGGATGGGAAGGGAGCTACATCAGCACGAGGATATTGGGGAGCTTGTTGAGGTCGTCATGGATTTGGGAAGGAAGCCTCTTGCGAGGTTTCCTTCGGGTGATTGGGTAATCTCCGAGCACCCTGTCAAGCATGAAGATCTACGGCACGCGATATCCAAGGTGATCAATCTTATCTGTAGTGTTTCATTGTCTTTGGATATTTGAGTTTCATTGGTATTCTTGCGTGGAAATGAATATACTATCATTTGTAACGTATTTCATTCAGTGCTTCTGCCTTTTTACACTTTTATAGAGAGATAGTGACTCAACTACTAATATTAAGATATTATACTTAGGGCATTTTTTTATGTTATATTATATTTAATAATAAAGTTACCGACAAATACTTATAACATTTTCACAACTGTGACGAGTTGTGGTCAGTGGTAGACAATTAAATAATATAAATGATGAACCTTGAGGACTAATAAATTGTGTTTATACATTACTCTTTTATTATATTGATTGGTAAATATTGGTCATTTGTGTGATGAGTGATGTAAGAGTACTACAAACTAAAAAGTATTTAAAAAAAAAACTATTTATTATGTTTCTTACGTGTCACTAATCATATTAACAGAGATGTCAGTTTATAAGTTTTTTGAAGTAAAATTGATAGTACATATAACATTTTCCTTGTGTGATTGGTTGTGCTGCTTATTGATGAATGCTGAATAACTTCCCATAGTAAAACATTATTTAGATTACATGAGTATGGTGCATTGGATAGTTGGGATATTTGTGGAGAGGTGGAGGTTCAGAGAGTTTGATGTGAAGTTACTTGATTCTTTTAGGTTGGTGATTTTTCGGACGACAACCGTTCGGGTATTAATAATTCTTTACATCGTATAAGTGCTATTCGGAATCGGAAAATGCAAATCATTGGCCTCACTTGCCGTGTTGGTCGAGCTGTATCCGGAAGTGCTGAGATAATTCGTGACTTGATTGAGGGGGGAGGTTCCATCTTAGTCATAGGGCCTCCTGGGGTTGGCAAGACAACCTTGATCAGGTACTTACATTTCTGATGTTTGTAAAATGAAGCTATTGAGTTGAAGGTCTTTTTGGTAACTGTTTAACGAATTCATTTAATGTTAGCTTTTTGTATGCAATTTCGGTTGATTTAATGGTATTGCGTTTCTTCTTATCCTGTTATAATCATTTGGTGCCTACTTTTTCATAATAATGATTTCCAATATGTGGTGTTCAAGTTCTGCCATTGGAAGAACACAAAAAGAATGAATTCCAAACTGTCTTGAGCAATTGAATTCATGTAACTCTACCACGTTTCTTTCATTATGACTACAGGCCTCAAGAATACACTTGTTTTGTATCTGAAGAGGCTTTGCTTGTGCAGAGAAATTGCTAGAATGTTGGCAGATGAACACATGAAGCGTGTTGTCATTGTGGACACATCTAATGAGATTGGAGGTGATGGAGATGTCCCTCATGCAGGAATAGGTCGTGCAAGAAGGATGCAAGTTCCTAATGTTCATATGCAGCATAATGTAAGCTTTGAACTCAATCATATGGTTTGTATGTTTCCCAAATGGGTTTTGACAAGTTCTCCTTTTCAGTGATGTTATTTTCGTGTTTGACTTCTATGCAGGTTATGATTGAAGCAGTCGAAAATCATATGCCTGAAGTCATTATAATTGATGAAATTGGAACCGAGCTTGAAGCATTGGCAGCCAGTACTATTGCTCAAAGAGGAGTTCAACTAGTTGGAACAGCACATGGAATGACTATAGACAATATAATAAAAAATCCCTCTCTGCAGATCCTTGTTGGTGGCATAGAGGTGCAAAGTGATCCCTTTTGTTTTAGTCTACATTCATTCAAATGGATTTATAATTAGTAAGGTTAACCCGTCTGTTGATCTCATAAAGTTCAAGTTGATCCAGTCTGTGGCATCATATCTGAATGGGAATCTATAAAATAAGAAATTCCCATCACAGTTTACTTTATGTGGGAACCTTACCAACTTTAAGCCTTGCTGAATAAGGAATTTTGATTGATAAAACTAATTCTTCATCTAAACACAGAGTGTAACTCTTGGAGATGAGGAAGCAAGGAAGAGGAAAGTGCAGAAGACAATTCTTGAAAGGAAGGGGCCACCAACATTTACATGTGCTGTTGAGATGATATCTAAAACTGAGTGTCGTGTTCATCACAGATTAGATGCCACAGTAGATGCCATATTAGCAGGTATCATGCTCCTTTTTCTAATGAATATTTGAATTGATTCTTATGTAATGTAATGTTCAGAGACTTGTCTGAAGATTGCAGTTTTTAGGCCAACAGTTAATCCTAAGTTGAATTTTTATTGGCTGGTAGGAAAATTGCCTCTCTTTGAAGTCCGTCACATGGATGTTGATGATAGTGATTCTCTGAAGTATACTCTGATACCTGAAGAAATCCTTACAGAAAAATCCGATAAAGTCCATATAGAAAAATCCGATATGGCTGATGGTAAAGATGTAAGTGCTGAGATAGAGTCTGGTGAGGAAGTAGGTCATCCTCCCAGTCGGTCTAAAAAATGGAGCACTAATATATCTGTGAAGAGGAGGAGCTCACCAGTGTGTGTCTATACTTACAAGGTAGATTCCTCAAGTTTACATCTGCATTAATTTTTCTCCCAGATTCTCTTACTTTTAATTTCAGTCAAGAGTACATGGAGAAATATATTCAACATTCAGTGAAGATGAGAATTTTGTAAAATAATTCATAATTTAGAAATTATAGGATTATTCCTTGTTTCAGAAGCTGCCTTTAAAATCTTTGGTAATTTGGGAATTAAGCTGAAGCTATGAAGAATATTGTCACAAAGCCATTTTGGAGCTGTATAATTTTTTTGCTTGAAGATATATGAGGCAGAAAACTTGATATAAAATTCTCATTTATTTTTGGTTGGTATGGATGTCTTCAGATCCTTGAGGCTGACCTACTACAAGTAGCGAATGTAATGGGACTTGAGGATGAAATAGATGTAACTGATGACATTGGAAGAGCAGATGCAATTCTGGCATCCGGTTCTGAAATGAAGCAGAACCCATGGATCCGTGGTATAGCAAAATTCCATCAGTTGCCTGTATTTGTTATCAAGGTACACTCTTATTGCTTCTTCTTTTTTTATCAATTAAATATTACATTAAAGTTCCTCCTAGCAGATATTTAACATCTGTAATTGCAGTCAAATACCATGGCACAAATGGTGAAGGCAGTTCGCATGATCTTTGAAATGGAATCATATTACTCAGTATCAAAGCAACGTTCTCTTGACATTGAAATTGAAGATGATGCCCCAACAAGAAAACAATCCCTAGAAGAGATTGATGCATTAGAGGTGCAAATCCTTTCCCATTCTGTTTTTAATCTGTTCAGAAACATTTAGATTTAGCTGATCCTTATAAAGTCTTATTGGAGTAATTGTTGATCAAATGCAGACTTTAGAAATTTGGAGGTTAAACTTGAAATTGACAGCACTTACATGGTCACTAAAAACAACAATTCCACTTCTGATTTTTGAAGTAATCTTATTATCTGTAAATTGTAATAGTTTGCAAATGTTTAATTATAAGTAGTCTTTCTTTCTTTTCTGACAGGAGGTTCGACTGGCAATTGAGTATATTGTGATTCCTGGTGGAGAGCCAGTGGAGCTTCTCCCTAGACGCTCTGAAATTATTGCTCGGCAGCTTGAGCTTGTGGAAAGCTATCAGTTGGCTGCAGAGAACTCAGGTACCGAGCTGAATCCAAGGCTGCAGATTCTCCCTCAAAGGTTAAGCAAGAAATTTTTTTCTAAATCCCCTAAATCTCATTCAAGTTTTCAAAAAGAAACAGACTCTACATCACTAACTGGCAGTGGCGGAGGTACAAGTGTTACTAGGCTGCCCCTTTTGCCCGAATAATATGACCAGTCTCCAATTGTAACACATTCAATCATTGGTTGACTGGTGTGTCATTTCACGTATACTGATGTAAATTATGTATCTCATACTATGTAATTATTTAATTGTGTCAAATATGTAATGCAATTTGTGATTTGCATTCATTTCTCAAATATGTAATGCGCTTTGAATTTTTTTTCCCTGTGTAATAGGAGATACTCCTACGCCCGTTGGGCGTCTCACAAGCTTGTGGGTATTAGGCTTGTGAGAGGAGGTCCGTTCTATAGAACTAGTGTATTAAGATTTTTTTTTTTTTTATCAGAGAACAAGTGTATAAGAAAACAAGTGGTTATAGAACAAGTGTATAAGATAATAAATGGTGAAACGATGATCATAAGTACTTTTTTTTTTTCTTTACCCTTTTTCACAAGGAAGCTAGTAGTACTGAGTAGGACTGCTTAGATCTATTTTTAACTAAATTCGCCTGCCCCACGCTAGCTCTCACGGGCCGTATGAAAGAATGCACAGACGGGTGTTGGGTTATACATTTTAAAAAACAAAGGTTTTAGGTCGGATGTTAGGTTTGGATAAATTTACTTTAAACCCGACTCAATCAATAATCAAAATCCCCTCATTTTTACATTCTTTTTTGGCATTTTCTATTTATTTTTTACCTTCTTCTTGTGTATTTCTCTCAAATTTGAAGTTTCGTCTCTTCTCTTTGAAGTCTGTCAAACGTTGCCGACCTAAACCCTAAGAGTCCAAAAACAAATGATTTGAGTTGCCTTCAATTATCTTTTTATGCTTCTCAATCATGATGCACCAAAAAGGCAAAGGCTTGCATCGTCGACTTGTCGTCACCTTCAACCCATTTTGAGGACAAGAACTGCTGTCAATTTCCCCCTTGACTTGGTGGGGATCATCGGTGCTAGTCATGGTGAGATCCTTTAAAGCTAAGTTGTTTTTTATTTTTATTTTGGTGAATCTGTTTGGAATTGAATGATTGAAACCATTAATCTATACCATAACTACAAATCCAAAGGCAATTGGCGAACGATTTTGATCAATAACGTAATAAATTTTCACCCAAAGACATCATGTTTAATGACGGGCTACACCAAACCCTAAACCAACTCAACTGTGAACAACCCTAGTAGTGGAGAAATTATTTACTCTTACTGGAAGAGCTTTTCAAATTGTAATTTTTTTATCCGAACACAAGTTACATTCTATCGAGAGTTTCAATTATAACTACTCATCTATACATAGAATTATTATAATTAATTTGGTTTCTTTATTAAAGTATCCCTCCTAATTTAATTTCAAATTTTTTATGCTTTATTATATATGTTACTATTTTAATTTTAGGTATACGTATACACCTTTCGTAGTGAGGGAACTTCACTTTTTTTTAGCTTGACGAGCAACTTTAATTTTCAAAAAATGCATCAAATAAACCCTGGGATTTTCAATTGAAAAAAAAAAAAGAAAAAAAAGTATCGTTCAAAATATAAGCGAGGAAGCTAACTAGAATTACTCAAGTAAGGAAAGCATTTGAAATTTGGAAATTAAAGAGTGATCTTCGGAGTTTTTATAGTGATTTTGATCATATTGATGCTAGTTGGAATTACACAAATAAGGAAAGCATTTGAAATTTGGAAAATAAAGGCTGATTGAGAATTTTCATTTGGTTGCCATACAAGTTAGAATTAGTGAATTACACAAATATTCAGCCAAAAAAAGTTAGAATTACACAGATATGGAAAGCATTTAATTTAATTTAATTTTTTTTTAAAAGTTAGAAACTAATCTTGAGAAATTTCCTAGTGGTTACACAAATATAGGCATTGAAATTTCAAAATTACGAGAAATTACACAAATATAGGCATTGAAATTTCGAAATTAGCCTTTTAGAAAGATCCCACTCCCACGTGCCGTCTAGGTTTCGTTCAAAACTCCAAATATATAATAATCCCACTGTTCATTACGATATAGAAATATTCAACTAGTTGATATTTTTGGGAATTATTCAAAAGAGACACCCCAAGCACCATACTTTAGGGGATTTTATTTTATTTTTTTAAATTGTTAGGGTGGGTTTGGCCCCGCGTTTTCTAAACAAAAATTCGCGTTTTTAACCAAAAACGCTGACAACAGTGTGTTTGGCTTTGCGTTTTTAAACTGATGAAATAGCACGTTTTCGGAACGAAGGGGGGAGTAGCTTTTTCAATAACGCAAGTTTTACCGGAAAAATATCTTATGTAATTCCTAAAATATCCATTGTCATACCGTTGCTTGCCACCATCTGACTTCTTTATGCCATGGCTGGTCTTGCACAGTGGTCTATCTCCTCTCTAGCAGGTTCCTTGCCATTGCATAGTGGTTGTCCTCACCATTTTTCATGAATGAAATCTTTTGGGCATAGGGAAAATATTAGAGTGAAAGAAGACAGTAAAATCAGTAAGGAGCGTTGGGGGGCTGGGGGAGTGAAAAAGAAAAGGATATGGGAAGAGATAAACAGTGAAATGCCTAATTGTTTGAGTTTTGGTTCTTTGATGTTTCTCAGTGGTTCTAGAAAAGGATTGGTGGTCTTTGTAACGACACTTGTCAACCATTTACATTCACAGCAGCACAAGTTATAGTGCATAAAAGATTGGTGGGGTCGCTCAAGATGGAGAAAAAATTAAAAGTGGGGGAGTAACTTTTCAATTGTAATATTTTTGGACTATTTTTTTTTTATTTATTGATGGGGTGTGTGTGTGTGTGTTTTTTTTCTTTCCTTTAACAAATTAGTTAACGTGAATCTTATTGGTTATGAACTTTTTTTTTTTTTTTTATGTAACATTGAGTGCATTAAAAATTATAAAGATAACATTAATAATAAAGTTAAGTCCTTTTTGGTCATTTGTCCTGAAAACAGTAATTTTAAATAAAAATTATCCAAACGCTTAATTGTGATTTCAAAATCGTGTTTTCATTATACATATTTTAAAAACGCACTTTTTAAAAAACGCACTTTTTCAAACAGCTAACCCAAACCCACCCTTACTCTCTACACTATACTTTATTGTTCTTTCAGCAAATTTGGTGTGTGGGAGAGAAAAAGAGTGATGGCTGGTCAAGAAGATAATCGACTATTTGTTGGAGGATTGTCATTGAATGTTACAGTGGGACGACTCGAGCGTGCTTTTAGTCGATTTGGGCAAATCATCCAATGTCAAGTATGATTTTTTCTTGATTTCTGTTTGTGCTTTGGTATTATCTTCTACTTGGTTGTTGAAATTAGAAAAAACACAAAAAGATAGGAATTGAATTTCAATCTGGCATGTTCTTATAGCAAAAATACAGAAAACTTGTTTTATTAGAAATTTAGAAAAGATCGAGATAGAAAGGTGAAATTGTTTTAATTTAATTTTAATGTTTGTAAAAACTACTTATTTCAAAAGTGAATTAGTAAATTACATTAGTAGTTATATATCGGCTTGTACTTCTAATTGCTTAAACTATATAATAGTTTTTGAAATTGCAATTGGTTTTTTGACCTTTTTCACGTGTTTACAAGCATTTGGTTTTGAAAGTGTAATTTTGTTCAAGATTCAAGTTTAAAATTACATTAAAATTCTGAGTACTTGTATGTACACACGATATGTTATGTTTGGCATGTTGTGAGATTATTAATGTTACCAATTTGTTGAGCTACAAGCTTTTTAGCATTGTTTATTACAATTGACTTGAGCTGTTTTACAAAAAATTATTAAAAAAATACTAAATTCTAACTTTTAATGTTGCTTTAGGCTGTTGCTTGACATGAACTCCTAACTCCTTCACTGTGTATTTATGTAGATCATGGTGGATAGAAATACAGGCCGTCCACGTGGATTCGGGTTTATCACGTTTGATAAGCGTCGGGAAATGGATAATGCAATAAGGGAGATGGATGGTGTGGAGTTAATTGGTCGGGTCATCACAGTGAATCAGGCCCAACCCAAAACGTGGGGAGGAGAGGATTATTTAGACCATAGCTATAGGGGAAGAGGCTATGGAGGAGGTGATAGGTCTGTTGGGCCTGGGCCAGACAAATGTTTCAAATGTGGGTGTACAGGGCATTGGGCCAGGGACTGCTCTTTAGCACATGGGGGCCCAGGTTTATTTTCTTCACATTCTAAATTTGGAGGAGCTAAACGTGACCACTACAT
This sequence comes from Fagus crenata, assembly GCA_014362285.1. Lineage (NCBI taxonomy): Eukaryota > Viridiplantae > Streptophyta > Magnoliopsida > Fagales > Fagaceae > Fagus > Fagus crenata. The sequence continues at coordinate 591,493 of BKZX01031966.1, forward strand.
GGATGATCATTATGATGGAGGTCAAGACGGAGATAGTGATTGCATTGACTACACAGACTACAAATTTGAGAGCCATGGTTGCAATGGCTATAGGAGAGGAGGCTATTCAGGAGGAGAACGATTTGGTGGGCAAGATGAATGTTTCAAATGTGGGCGAATAGGGCATTGGGCTAGGGAATGCCCTTTAGCATATGGTGATCATCGAGGTGGAGGTTCATTTTCTTCACGTTCTAGGTTTGGAGATGCTAGTGAGCTTAGTGGCCATGGGGATTGTTTTGGGGATCGTTTTGATGGCAGAGGCAACAAATATGGGAATGGGAGCCGTGAGCAACATGTTGGTGACAAGGCCAACAAGTATCCGAGGTTTAAGACTATTAAAACAGTAACAACAGTAACTCAGGTAATGCTTTAGGCATTTAATTTGTACGGTCATTATATTGTGATGGTGGTCATTTGTACACTTTTTTTTTTAAAGAATTTTGGATGTTCTAATGGTGAATATTAATGAAACAAGCGTATTTTGATTCTTATTATGAGGGTTATGACTCATGAATCTTGTTATGCATTATTCAAGACTTATTTTCAATTAGGTCATAGGTGTCTAACCTTATATCATAATATGTGATTTCTAATAAAAATTATCAAAAGTTTTAAGATAGTAAAGGAGTTTCACTATATATTTTAAATTATTTTATAATATATGTGATTTATAATAAAATTTTGAATTTACATGATATGTTTTAGTTAAGTTAACTGGAATCCACATTTTTATTATATATTTGTTATTCAGTTTTAATATATTATCAAATATTTATTAATTTACATGTGATTCTAGTTGCACAAACATATGATTCTTATTAAAGCTTGAGAATTTTCAAGACGATTTTGTTTATTTTTGTTACGAAATCATGCCTAATCCAAAAGATGAGGAAGCACAAAACGCGGAAAAAGGCCCAACCAATCGAGGACTACATATAGGCCCACGATAATCCATAAGTGAAAAAGCCTGACATTATTTATGAATGACAGTTTTCTTGCAATCCAGACAGGAGATTAAATCCCTTTGGCTTGCTTCATATATGCGACTACAAAAGCCACTTGGGTATTCAACCCAGTAGTAATCTCCTCTCCAAAAAAATCCTCCTCTATGAGGGTGTGGATTCGATCCCCGGGATCTTAAAAAATATACGTGTGTATGAGTTTAGATTATAATTTCTATCATATATAAAATATATATATATATATATATGCGACTGCAAAGAGTCTTGGTGGAAGGGGATTGCAAAGACTTAATGGATGATTTGAACTCCTCTACTCCCTGCCTATCTCCTTATGAAACTTTGGTAGAGGAACTTAAATAGTTTGTTCCTCTTTTCTCAAGTATACAGTTCAAATTTATTCCTAAATCTTATAATGTGACTGGATCTTGTTTAGCTAAGAATGCTTTAAGCTTTAATAGTTGTAAGATCTGGTTCGAGAAGTGTCCCGACTTCCTCACTTCTTATGTACAGAATGATTCACTTCATACTTAATAAAATGCTATCGTATTTTCTCAAAAGATAGGAGATTAAATGGTAATTTACACGAGCATCAATAAATCATATGATTCATTAATGTATACTAATAACTAGTCGCAAACCTGTGCGATGCACAGAAAAATAATTGAATATAAGATTTAAATTAATTTTGATTAATTTTACTTCTTTTTGTTGAATATGTATTTTTTTTATTTTTTGTAGTTCGAAATGTTGTAGGCAAGATCGATAAAAGAGATTTTACGGATCAGATTTAGGATAGATCTTACTTTTTGATTAAAAAAATAACTAAGAAAGTATATTTATCATAGGATAATTAAAATTTAATATAATGTAATTTTGTTTTGGCATAATTTGAATATAATCCAATTTTTATAAGACACGATTCATGTTTATATTTACCATATGGTTCATGTTTCTATCGAAAAATAAAATAAAGTATACTTAAAATAAGAAGAAGGATAAATAAATACATAGGCACATGATTAAATGATCAAATCTAAATAATTTTCATTACTCATTTCAAACTCACGTGGTTTCATTATAACTAATTCATTCACCTTTCTCCATTGGCAGCAACAAAAATTAAATGAAATACATAAGAAAAAAAAAAAGAACTTTTGATAAAAATTGATAATTATGATTATTATTAAAAGATATTTATATTGTGTCTATATATGGAATATATTTTAGTATTAGACATTTATTATAATTGTGTTGTATATATGGAATAATATATTCTTTATATTAAAGAAAAATATGATGTGTCAAGATTCTAATGGAAGGTTTAATTATAGAATAAAATTTATATTCAATTAGAAAATATATATTAAAATAATGAGGTGTAAAATTGTGAGATTTCAAAAATTTATGTGGCACAATATTATGAGGTCAACCAAAAGTCAAAAAAGTTTTGGTTTTACATTATAGTATAGATGAAAATGTGTGCAAGGAGATGTGCACATTTTTCTATATTTTTTTTTATTATATTGTTAAGATTTTATAAAAATGTGTGCAAGAAGATGTGCACAAATCATGACATATTTTTTTATTAGTAAATATTAATTTAAATCATATCGTAATACTTTATTTCTTTATTACATTTTTAAATTTATATTGGTAATAAATATATTTTTAGCCTTGTATTGAGATATTTAAAAAAAAATATTAATTACATAATATATACTAATAATATATTATTTAATAGGAATAATGTATTCTTTAAAATACCAACCAAACACAATTCTTTTCAGCATAATCACTTCTTATAAATAATTTCAATATTTTACCAAACGCATTATTTTTAACAAAATACATTCTAGAGAATGCATTCTCGAGAATGTATTCTAACAGATTCTCAAGAATGTATTCTAACACGCAGGTTAAAATATTTAAATCCAAATGACATAAGTATTTAGGTTGCGTTTGAATCCTCTGTCTTGAGAATGCATTCTAGAGAATACATTCTTGCTAGAATACAATTCTAGAGAATACATTCTTGCTAGAATGTATTCTTGAGAATGCATTTTATTGAAAATAGTGCGTTTGGTAAAATATTGAAATTATTTATAAAAAGTGATTATGCTGAAAAGAATTGTGTTTGTTTGGTATTTTAAAGAATGCATTCTTCCTATTAAATAATATATTATTAGTATACATTATGTAATTAACAATCTTTTTTTTTTAAATATCTTAATACAAGGTTAAAAATACATTTACTATCAATACAAAATTAACAATGTAATAAACAAATAAAGTATTACGTTTGTGATTTAAATTAATGTCTACTAATAAAAAAAATGAGTTATGATTTGTGCGCATCTCCTTACATACACTTTTATAAAATTTGAATAATGTAATAAAAAAATATAGACAAATGAGAATAATTTTTTTGAAGATAAAAGAAAGAAAGAGAAAAAGTAGGAAACAAAAAAGGGGAAAGAAAAATAAAAGAAAGAAAGAGAAAAATTAAACGAGGAAAAAAAGAGATAAATGCTGTTGTAAGTGGATCCCATTTATTTTAGCAAAAATTAAAAGTAGAAGCTAGAATCAGAATCCAAAATATTTTGGATTCTGACTTTTGCTTTAGAAATGAGAATTTACAAAATGCATTATGCCTAGAATGCATTTTACATTTTTCAAAATCTCAACCAAATACCTCAGATTTTTTGTAGAATATATTTTATGCATAAAAATCCATGAAATCATTTTTAAGTAGAGGATCAAAACACCACCTTAATAAGATCTTCATTCCAGTTGAGGACAAATTTGTCTCTTTCCAATGGTTGTACCTTAAAAACCGTAAAATCACAAAAAATAATTTAAAAATTCCAAATGTACAACGACGTAAGCAGCAGAAGGCCTACGCTACGCCCACGTATTGTCTAGGCCTTAGGGTTTCGTTCAAATACCCCAAAAATACTCGAAAGGCTCACACGCTTCATTACGATTACAGAGCGATTCTTCTACTATTTTCTACGACAAAAATTCACTGGTACGTAGCATTTCCTTTTTCTTTCTCAATTTTATTTTTTTGGGAAACAAACAGAACTTAGGGTTTTCAAATTTTAAATTTTTCTATAATTTGTTTCTCTCTGTTTCTTATTGAACTTTCAGCAAATTTGTGTGTGTGTTTGAGAGAGAGAGAGAGAGAGAGAGAGAGAGAGAGAGAGAGAGAGAGAG
>BKZX01031966.1:595719-628493 GCA_014362285.1 Fagus crenata
GAGAGAGAGAGAGAGAGAGAGAGAGAGAGAGAGAGAGAGAGAGAGAGAGAATGATGGCTGGGAAGGAAGAGAACCGAATATTTGTTGGTGGTTTGTCGTGGAACGTCACGGAGCGACAACTCCACCACGCTTTCGATCGCTTCGGCAAAATCATCGAATGTCAGGTACGATTTTCTCGTTGATTTCTGTTCGTGCTCTGTTTGGTTGCCGAGAATATGAAGGAAAAGGAAATGAGTAGGATTTGGAATTTCAATATGGTGTGTTACTATAGCATAAATACGGAAAACTTATTTTTATTAGAAAAAAAAAAAGAAAAAAAGAAAAAAAAAGAGAGGAAGTTGAAACTTCGTTGATCTCATTGCATTTTATCTCTTTTAAATTTAAAAAGTTTGGAAGTCCATGAAATTTCAAAAAGGGAACAATTTGGTATCTTCATCTATTTTTTTGTTTAGGTTTTTTAGGGTTAGGGACCAAATTGAACCAACCTCCATGGTGCTACTTAGTGGTAGGAGGCTTGGGATGAGCAGTAGACTCAGACATCCTAGGTTCGATCCCCACTAGAAACTTCTCTTGGATTATCTGATACATGGTTCGAGTGGGTGGGGTCGTGTATCTGGGGTCTTTAGGGTGGGTCCGAAGGGCTCTTGCCTTGGTGAGGTTCCTTGTTATTAATCTAAAAAAAATTGAACTTACCCTGAATTTTAGGGAGCAAAAGTATAATTTACCCAAAATTAAAGACAACCAGTAGAACATTGTGATTTGTGATTTTTTTATAATGCGGGATAATAGGTTGATTGAAGTTTCAATAAAATTGCGAAACCTGTTTTTGGTCTAGAAGAGTGAGATTTGTCTTGTATGTGGATCTTTATATTGGCTAAATTGTGTTAGAATGAAGTAATTCACGTTTGTGTTTCACCTCATTGTCTACGTCCAGTAAATGCCCAGCCATGACTTATCAAGTGAAGAATCATGTCTATGGAAATGCACACACGTTTGATTTGTTTTCAGGTAGTTTGAGGCAATTAGTCCTGTTGCATTAAGCACATCAAGAAGAAATTCTGTTAGGTTGCTCTCTCGCAAAAGCGCTATTTTAATAATAAACTACATAAGTAGTTATGGACTTGCTGAACATCTGTCAACAAAGAGTACAACGTAAACTGTATAATAGTTTTTGAAATTGCATTTTTTTTTTTTTTTTTTTTTAATAAATGTCTTTAGAAGCATTTGGTTTTGAAAATTTCTTTGGGATTTTAAATTTGTGTGTGCCGGAAATTAAATTCCATATTGCATAATCACACACACGCGTGGAGGTTTATCATTCTTGTGGTTGACCGCTGTCAAATTGATGTATTATATGATAATGCCTCAATGATGCTCTAACCATATCGGTTTGGTAACTGAAATTGCAAGTTATTTTCTTAATATTTTGGAAGCCTACTTGTTATGAAGTCTTTGCAGATTTGTAAATATACAAAATTGAATATCTTGTATGATACTTTCCCCCTCTCCATTTTTCCAGTTGACCACGGTCAATCTGTTCTGCAGATTTCAAATGATTCTTGTACCACAACTTTTATGTTCTTGTTTTAGGTGAATGATTAGTGAGCAGTTAGTTGAGGAAAGATGTCAAGTTGTTTATTCCTTTCCACAATAAATTGAAACATGACTCATATGCCTATGCCTGAAATTCCCCTTACTTTTATTAGCAGCTGTCTGTGGTTTTTGATGTTGTTGTTTTCTTTTCTAATAAATAAAATTTCCTTCGTTTTTCTTTCTCATCATAATATTAATTTGTTTTTTTTTTTGAGGGGGGAAGGGGGAGGAATGATGTTCAATATCTTTTGAGATCTTGTAATGGATCTTTGTAAAGCTGATTTGGTCAGAGTGGTTGCATTCAAGTTACTTAACCTGAATGTCATTTTGTGATTAGTTTAAGCAGGTTGTTGTTTTAAAATTGTCAAGCGAGTAACTTCTCACATGAAAGACGGTGTTTGGAAATGTGGTGGGATCTATATGATAATCTCATAAATTTGGAATGGGTAAGTTGGTGTAAGAACTGGCCGACAAATCAACAAGCACATGATCTAGCAGACCTTGAGAAGTACTGTTGAAAAGCTCACTGATGTTCTTCTGGATTTTGTGGTTGAGGATGATTGTTGTTTGATCAAGTGATATCTTCATTAATTCGTTTGAAGAATTTTGTTTGTTTTAGCCAGATTGAAAGGAGACGTGTGTTGTTTATTGATTGGCTGTCCCAACTTTTACACTAGTAAGACTAAAACTTGAATACATAAGGTTATGTGAGGAACACAAGTTTATCAACTGGATACTGAGTCCTTATTCTTTTCAAACCAGCGACGATCCATGTCAGTTTGATTTCCGTGTCAGAGAATCAAAGAGATATATCGCCTTTGATTTTAACTATAACTTGAGTGAGGTTGCATCTGCAGTGGTTCTAAGGTTTTGAATCAATTTAGTTACATAATACACCGCAGTTCGTCTGTCACAGTTACTTACTACTTTTGGATGGCAATGAGATCCAGAGTCTTCTAGTGCTGCGGGCTCATGTTGTCCAAGGTTGCAGTTTTGAGCCTGTTCTTTTGAGGTTCTGTTTGGTTTGAATTATATGCATTTGCTGTTACAATTAAGTTAATGTCTCTGGTCTTAGTTGGTAAATTCATCGTTGCCATTTGAGCTTGGCTTGAGTTTTATGGATGGATCCTACATTTGTCTTTACTGTCTAAACCATTTTAAGTTATACCATTCTTTTCAAGAGCCCTTGACCATCAATTTCAGTTTTTGCCTTCTCATGTTCCATTTTAGTACTTGGGAAACTATACACAATCTGTAAGTTGAGTCAATATATTACAGTCATCCAAGTTTACTGATCTCGGCTGGACTGCTCAGGTGCCTGAAACGTATTCCCATCTAGATTAAGTCTCGCTGTTTTATAACATGGTGGTAATGGCTGGATGGCTGGATTCATTATCTGAAATCAAGTGTTTGGAGTGGATGGCATCTCTTTTTGACTGCCTGAGAAGCTGAAAAGTTTGGAGTCTGGGTACTCACAGCTGGTATCACAGATCGTTTCATCTATTTCCTCCAACTCTTTGCCAATATTCTACCCAAGGGCACAGAGAACTTGTACATATTACCTGTTGGCATGCTGACTGGAAGTTTTTCATGGTAGTGGTAGGCTCTGTTTTCTGGGGTTAGATTTGTTCCATGTCAAGTTCATCAGTTGTAAGAGGTTCTTAGTTACCACCATCTTTTGACAGTGTATCTGCCCGATTCTTGCAATCGTTTCGCTTTCCTAGTAGATGAACGGCTGGAGAATGTGGCAGAATTATGGAAAAAGCTAGGATGTAGTCTCCAAAATGAAGACACTGTCCAATTGATTATATTCTTGTCGTATATATTGTTTATGCTGTACTTGGGAAAACTCATTTAGTTGCAAGAAATGTTTTTGTTATGGAGATTATTACTGGCTGATGTCCAACATATGTTTGGTTCTAGAAGAGATTCTTTTTGTGACCAATAGATGGGCAACAAAATGTTTTTTTCTTCTGATATTTGTTGTTGAAAATAATGACCTCTTGATTGGGAGATACCGTATCCGATAGAATGCTTTGACTACTGACCAGATTAAGTGGGATGTTGTAATCATTTTAGAGAGTTGCATGCATTTCTTGACCGTGTGGTGGGTTAAGAGAGATTACATACCAGTTATGCCGCAACTTCTTTCTCAGATTCTGTGAAAATTTGAGGTTGGAGTCTCATATTTCGTTAGATGACAGACGCGTACCATCTGGCAGATTTGTTTTAAGAATTATTTGCAATATGAAACACCTTGCATTGCCTTATCCATAATGGCAAAGAAAAAGTAAGTTATCTGCTTTAGTTTTGAGCTAAATTTTGTGTAACTTGTATGCTGATCTTTTATTTGAATCAACTTCTGTATTTTGTTTTATATTTAGTTGATGAATTATAATTCTGAAGTTTATTATTTCTGTATGCCTCTCAGAAATCTGATAATAGATTTGCATTTCATTTCATATCGTTTCATAATATTTTGAAATGCTTCTTGATGATTAATAAGTGCTAAGCCAAATCAGTGATATCAGCATATTAGGTTAGATGGGGGAACACTAGTTTTGTATTGTCTTCTAGTTTTTCTGTTTGAATAGATTGCATTGATTTTAGTTGATTTCGGCTTTTGCTTTGCATCGACATATTAAGTAATCATACTCATGCAATATCTTGTTGGAAAGAAATACGTTATTACAACCCACTCCATTCTTTTACCACTCCAACCACACCTGGAGTTGGAGGCCTTGTTGGAAACAGATTTGTTATTTCAACCCACCCTAATCTTTTACCACTTCAACCAAGCCTACGTTTGGACTTGATATTTACTTCTTAGTTTAGTAAGTTGATGGAATAGCTTTTTATTCCCCCTCCCAACTTAACACACACACACACACAAAAATGAGACTTGTTGGTTTGGTCAACCCCCCCCTTTTTTTTTGGTTGCTGACAAGTGGGGGAGGGGGATTTGAATTCAAGTTCTCCTCATGAGAAGAACCAGGTAGAGCCATAGAGCCTAAAGCCTCTTGGGCAGTTTGGTCACTTATATGAAGTGCCCAATTCTTTTGTTTAGGGATTGCTTTATGTTTGTAGCTATGAATTGTGAGTAAAACAAAGAATTTTTAGCTCAAGCTGTAGTACGCATGTGGCCTGTTTCCCGCTCATTGTTTTGTTGCAATTGTCTTATTTAAATAGTTGTTCTGACTTTTTAGTGTTGCTTTATGCTATCGATTGGTATCAATTGCATTTATGCTTTTTCTTGACTTGAGCTCCTTACTCTCTGTTCATGTAGATCATGTTGGAAAGAGAAACAGGTCGCCCACGTGGATTTGGGTTTATTACGTTTGCAGATCGTCGGGGAATGGAAGATGCAATCAGGGAGATGCATGGACGGGAGTTGGGTGATCGGGTCATTTCTGTGAACAAGGCCCAACCCAAAATGGGGGAGGATTCAGACCATGGCTTTAGGGGAGGAGGCTACTCATCTGTTGGCAGGGGAAGCTATGGAGGAGGAGATAGGTCTGCTGGGCAAGATGACTGTTTCAAGTGTGGGCGCTCAGGTCATTGGGCGAGGGATTGCCCTTCAGCAGGTGGTGACCGAGGTGGGGGTGGAGGTTCATTTTCTTCACGTTCTAGGCTTGGAGGGGCTAGTGGCCGTGGGGATCGTTTTGGAGGAGAACGTGAACGCTATATGGATGATCGTTATGATGGAGGTCGCTATGGAGATAAGAATCGTTTTGACAGCAGAGAAAACAAATATGGGAGCCGTGATCGCGATGTTGGTGACAGGTATATGAGGTTTAAGACTATTGTTAAAACAGTAACAACAGTAACTAAAGTAATGCTTTTAGGCATTTTGTATGGTCCTTGTTATGATGATGGTGGCCATTTATATTTTTTTGGGAAGAATTCTGGATATTGTAATTGTGAACATCAGTGGAACAAATGCCATTTGATTTCAATTATCATGTTCATGATGAGTCTTGATATGAATGGTTAATGACTTATTACCATGCAGGTATCAACCTGGTGGAGATCGCTTCGCGAGTGATAGGTATGGTGGTTCAGATCGTTATCCCCAGAATGGTTATGGCAAGGACAGAAGCTATGATAGGGATGGTGGCCCACGAGGTGGTGGCGATAGGTATGGAAGTGGAGGGCCAGCACGGAATGAAGGAAGAAGTTACAGGAACAAGCCGGGTCCTTATGACCGCCCTGATAGGGCAGGACGCCCATCTTCCTTTGACCACTACTAAATATTTGTAGTTGTGTTTTTTTTGAAACTATTAGGTGCATAAACTATGGTAGGTACTCGGTTTTTGGTAATGTATTTTGTAGGATGCTGCAATTGGGATGAACAACAGGTTTAATGGATGTAATTTGATCTTGGCTTTTGTCTATTAAATGTCCTTATTCCTTTGTATAAAACGTAGTGCATGCATAATGTCCATTCTCTATTTGGATGATGAGGCAAAGAACTAAATGGGATCTTTCAAAAATGTAAAAGATAAACGATTATTGGATCTTCCAAATATGAGATAGGTAAACAACTTCTGGGAGCTTCTTAGTTCTCTCTCTCTCATGTGTTATAAGTTTTTTCAAATGAGTGGTATTATTGTAGGGATCACAAGGGTTGGGTTTTGAGAGTTTTTCGGACTGATCGAAACTTAATGGTAAGGATTTAGTATTTTTTTTAAATGGGTTTGGTTTCCAATTTCTGAACCACTAAAGTTTGGATTTTATGCTTAGGAATCCGAACACGTGTCGATTATGCATTTAAATTTTACAAATACCTTTATATGTAAACATGTAAGATGTTATAACATGGTTTCAACGTAATAAATTACTATAACAATTGAGTGGCTATAGTACTTTTTATTTTTATTTTGATAATCTTGGGTGTTCGGACTAGCGTTCCGTAGATATACGCATCTTGACTAATCCCAGGGGAACACGCAACACCTTACTAGCACATGTACCACGATAGGCGCAATGCTTGGCCTTAGGTAGGTGGCCATAAGAGGACTCGAACTAATGACCATTAGGGAGCACACCTAAGGCCGGACCACTTGAGCTATCCCTCAGCTGAGTAGTAATAGTACTTATTAACTAATTTACTATAAAAGTGCTTATTTTTTATTAAAATTAATCAAACAATATTTTAGTTATTCAAATTTAAGTTAATTTGATTCGACTTGACCCATTCAATTTGTCATATGGTAAGATAAGCAAAGATGTTTGAGTAAATGAGAAAGTTTTGGGATGAAATTCTTAAAATTTAATAAGGTTTGGTATATAAAATATTTCGAGGGTTTGAGTTTAGAAAAACTTCTTCCACTCCAAACCCAACCCATTGTCATTTCTAGGTATTAGAGTCAGAGATAGTGTCACCAATCACAAGAAGGTAGTTCAAATATTTATTTATGGATTTTGTTAACCAGTGCCCTTAGGGCAATGGTTAAGGAGCATTAAATAATTATATTTTACGGGAAATAACGAACTTTTAATATTAAAATAATAAATAAAAAGACAAAAATACCCTTAAAAGTTATTTTTGTATTATTTTAATATTAAAATTTTACTACTTTCTATAAAGTGGAAGCATTAAATGCTTCCTTAACAATTACCCTAAGGGCACTCATTAACGAGAAATTATTCAGTCCACCGGGTGACGTGGTTCACCCGTCCACCATTCCAATAATTAAATGACACGTCTGATAATTAATACAGTCAACTTGATAATTAATACAGTCAGCTTTTAACCATTAACCCCATACTTTTAAAATGACCAAATAGCCTCAAACTGACTGTATTAATTATCAGACGTGTCATTTAATTATTGGAATGGTGGACGGGTGAACCACGTCACCCGGTGGACTGAATAATTTCTCATTAAGAGGACTCTTATTTATTACTTATTAGAGTGACATTAATCATATTTATTATTACATCTGTAAGTCATTTATAGTAGAATGCCAACTGCCTAAGTACAATATGGCGCTTTATACTGCTGGTTAACAAATTTCCCAGGAGAAGATGAATTGCAGGAGGGTTTGTCAACATCTTTTTTTACTAAAGAGCATTCTTAATGAGTTTAAGTCACTAATGATTTTTGTTTCTTCTTCAAAGCATTTCTTATTAGTTAAGAAATCAAGTTCATTTCGTAATGTTTATATCATCTTTATGTCATACAATAATAATTGAATCAGAGCCAGTTAAATTTAATCATATATTCACATATTTTACTGACCTCAATGTCGGTCAGATAATGTAAGCTGTCATTAGGATTTAGGGGTGAGATTGATTCTCTGTGCTGAGTATGCCACTCTATATCCTCGAAGCTGTTTTTCTATTGATACTAGACAATACCCCGTGCGATGCACATGATTTTTCTAAAATATTAAATTTATTTATTTATAATTAATTTTTTGTATGTATTTGCTTTTTTTTTTTTTTTTTTTTTTTTTTTTCATTTTTTCTACTATTGGTATCTCCTTCATTGTTTTGCTGGATATGTCCTGATGAATTTTTATGAGTAGTATAGCCTTTGTTTCCTTTGTATTTTTGGGCTGCAGTGTAATCATCTTTAGTATACTCAATTTGTAAGACATGATTGTTTTCTTGCATCATTTTAGTATTATGCTAATTTTTTTTTACTTTATAATTGTTATTAATTTTGTTTACCTGATATATATGCACAATTAGTTTGGTATTGTACCTTTTTTTTTTTTTTTCCTTCTGATTCAAAGACCTTTGTGGCTGTGTAATTTTGAAGCCCATTGTGGCTATTATATTCATTAAGTCGTATTTCGAAGACATAATTTCTCTCTTCCATCTTCTTTAATTCTTGTGGGATCTCTTTGTCATCGATTCCTGCATCATTATTGACTTCATATTAATTTTTTAGAAATAATTATGAATAATTTGACACGTTTTTTTTTTCAATTTTTTTAATTTATTTATAATAAATTTAATCTACCTCTGCATGTGTTTCAGCAATCTCTTTTGCACTTTTATGCACAATTTTCTTTGCTTCATTGTCAAATAGAATGAAAGTTGTAGTTCTTGTTTTGTCTGAGACTTGAACTTGTAGTCTGTACTTGCATAACAATAATTTTAATAATCATATAATATCTTTTATCGCTTTAGTTTCCTTTCGTTTTCATATATTTTTATCCCAAACGACGTAATTCACAATATCATTGTTACTCATCTTGGTATAAGGTATTTTCGTTCTAATTCACATTTTGGACACCAAAATGTTCCATCTTTGGGCCATACTTTTTTGTTACATAAAAAACATGAAGGGTACTACCATCCAAATGAGCCATCAATGTTTTCAATTCATGCAGCACATATGAATTCAAGTTCCTGTATTTCAACATAAAATGAAGTTTAAATAATTTTTCCTTTTTAATTCTCTATTTTATTTTATTTTATTTTTTTGTTGTTTTTACTAAAATTGAAAGGAATTTTATTACCTCACTATTTGATTCCTATGTAATTGATTTGATCTCAGCAATTGTTTTCTTGTTTGATGTAGTTAGTTGCTTTAGGAGCTCCTTACTTTTCTTTTGTGTTATTATTTCCTCGACATGTACATCTGGTTGTTTACATATTGACATAAGTTTTTTTAGTATATCAAATGTATTATGAAAATATACTAAAATATTTATATTTGTGAATTGAAGTTATCAATATGAAGTATCTACCTTTGTAATAATTCATCAACTTCTGGTATCTCAAGATTGATATACACCTTAGTTGCACTTGTTGAAGATAATGAATATTGACCTAGTATCATAGTTAATTTTTCTTTAAAAGAAATCAATATAACATAAATCATAAAATAATTTATTTTATATGTTGTATATAAATACCTCCGAATGTCTTGATAGTTGTTGAGGTGACAATTATGATGAATGACCCTAGATTATTCTTGTAGAATTCATCATCAATTTGTGTTGTAGTTGAATTCCACAGTGTAACTATTAGGAGCTATGGAATAGAAATATTATGAATTAAATTGGAAAACAAATAAACATAACTAAGGAAATATACTTGTTGTAGTGTGAGAACCAAATTTGAAATTAGCAGATTGTTTTTTTTAGCACCTTGCGTCTGATCACTGATGATTGTGTCTGTAATAGCAGCCTTTTTATAGTTGTGAGTAAAAACTAAACTGATGATGGGTTAGAAAGCGAAGAGACAAAGTTCTTTTGCTTGTAATTTTCATGATTGGATTTTTTTTTTGGACAAAAAATTTAGGATTTTTTTTTAGAAACATTCGTGTTTTTTTTTTTTTTTTTTGGTAATTTCGATATATCTGAGTCAAATGGAGGGGTATTTGGAATTTTGGAATGTGATATATTCAAATTAAACTACATTATTATGGGGGGATTTCATTTTGGAAAGATTGAATAACATTCTATTTGTAATTTTTTTTTTGGCCGGTCTTAGATCATAGATTGAATATATTCCTTATTAAACACATTAATGAATTTCAAAATAAATATATTTCTTATTGAACACATTAATGAAAACGAGAAATTATTCAGTCCACCAGGTGAACCACGTCATCTATTTACCATTCCAATAATTTCACACCACGTATGTTAATTTAATGATTCATTAATATTCACACAACCAACAAATAAGGAAAAAGACCAGAATACTCTCTCTTTCTCTCTCCATTATGGTTGTGTGAATATTGATGAGTCATTAAATTAACATACGTGGCGTTTAATTATTGTAATGGTGGATAGATGACGTGGTTCACCTGGTGGACTGAATAATTTCTCAATGAAAATGTGCAAATTAATGACCTATAATTTAATTTAATTTAATTTTTCCTTTATGGACAGCAAATTAACAACGTTGTTTTGGAAATATTGACTTAAATTTGATTTATTAATGGTGAAAACGTGCAAATTAATGACCTATAAATTAATTTAATTTTCTTTTTCCTTTATGGATGGTTTAAGAATGTACAATAAATACTTTCCTTCGTGACTTTGAATCCCATTTTATTTTATTTATTTATTTATTTTTACGGTTTTAGAATGCAGAATAGATATTTTCCTTTTTGAAAAAATTAATTAATTTTCAAAACGGCGTCGTTTTGGAAATATTGACTTCTATTTGTAGTAGTTTTAATCTTTTAGGGTTCAGCCGTATTTATTTATATATTTTTTGGGCGGTTTAAGAATGTGCAATAAATACTTTCCTTCGTGACTTTGAATGCCATCTTATTTAATTTTTTTTGGACGGTTTTAGAATGCAGAAAATATTTTCCTTTTTTGCAAAAATTAATTAAGTTCCAAACCAGCATCGTTTTGGATATTGACTTAAATTTGATCTATTAATGGTGAAGATGTGCAAATTAATTAGCTATAATTTAATTTAATTTTGTTTTTCCTTTTTGAACGGTTTAAGAATGTACAATAAATACTTTCCTTCGTGACTTTGAATGCCATTTTATTTTATTTTTAAAATTTTTTTGGACAGTTTTAGAATGCAGAATAGATATTTTCCTTTTTGAAAAAATTAAGTAATTTCCAAAACGGCGTCGTTTTGGAAATATTGACTTTGTAGTAGTTTTAGTCTTTTAATTAGAAAGATATTATAGGTATCAAATTAACGTATATGAATGGATTAATGTGCTACTTAGAAATAGTTAATGTCTAAAAATAAACGTATTTATACCTATATTTATATAAAAAAAATTATTTCCTTTTTATATCTAACGTTTTTTGAGAATTTTTTTTTCTTGTTTTGGACTTTTGAAGCAAATGGAACGTCATATTCTTTCACACAGTAAGAAAGAGAGGAATTTAAAGAGCAAATTAATTTGACAAATTAATGCGAACATTTAAATCCCTATTAAGTTAATTCATGAGTAATTTATGAACGTTATAAAGTATTTCGTAATAATTATAGAATATTGACAGGTGACAATTACTTTACCAATAAAATTCTGACACGTGGTGTTGTTTGTTCAAATAGGATGACACGTATTGGTCTGAAGACATTGCCATATATGCCACATGGCAGATAATTGGCAATGTCTTCTGGTTTCATATATATATATATATATATATATATATAGATTAGACAGTCAAATAGGTTTGATCAAAAATCAAAACACGTGCTCAAAACTACATATAATTCCACAGTTTGACTTGATTAATATACACATAATTTGCACATGTTGCCCAAATCAATCATCCAAATGGTCGTAAATATTTTGTATTCAACTTTCTAACGATTCAATCCTTACGGCACCCAAAATGGAACTAAAAAGAGTATACCTTTCGACTCAAAATATTGACTCTTAAATATAATTCAATGAGTGGAAACACGATGACTGAGATATCTTGCTTGCGAGGGAAATATTGAGTGCTTGACATGCTTTGTCCCCCTCACCCATGGCTTTTCAGTTTTCTCTCTCTGTTACACACTTGCACCCGTGGGACACGCATTGTGGAAAATTAAACAAAAAAAGTGTAACACTGACTTTTGTGTCAGCTTTCTTTGTCATACTCCTTTTTCTAATAAACTTTAGAAATTCATGAATGCCTTAGATGTTGGGCAGTTGACTAGCTAGAGTTCTTATCATACATAATGAGAAAGAAAATTGTGTGGAAATAAAGCTTAGTTTTATTCCAAACATGATGCAAGTGGTGCAACTGCTTTAAGAGATAAGGCAAAATGAAAATCTTGAAAATGATTTATTTGGTTGCAAAAGTCAAATTCTGTCCACCTGATCAATGAGAATTACTTGGAAATTAGTAAATTACATCTTTAAATTAAATGCTTAATGGGATTAAAAAATAAAAAAATAAGAACAAGATCTTAAAATTGACATTAAGGATTATGTCCAAATGGTTTTCATTTTCCTTGTTGAAATTCGTTTACAAAATTTGGTTCAAAAGGATTCCAATAATACTATTCTAGTAGAATATTCAAAAGATGTCACTGATAACAGTATGAACTTTGGCAGTCTTGTGCATGAATTGGTGGACCAAGTAAGGGAAGCTATAGCAGGCTTTGATGGAGATTGTACATAATGAGAAAGAATAATGTGTGGAAATAAAGCTTAGTTTTATTCCAAACATGATGCAAGTGGTGCAATTGCTTTAAGAAATCAGGCAAAATGAAAATCTTGAAAATGATTTATTTGGTTGCAAAAGTCAAATTCTGTCCACCTAATCAATGAGAATTACTTGGAAATTAGTAAATTAAATCTTTAAATTAAATGCTTAATGGGATTAAAAAAAAAAAAAAAAACAAGATCTTAAAATTGACATTAAGGATTATGTCCAAATGGTTTTCGTTTTCCTTGTTGGAATTCGCTTACAAAATTTGGTTCAAAAGGATTCCAATAATACTATTCTAGTAGACTATTCAAAAGATATCACAGTTAGCAGTATGAACTTTGGCAGTCTTGTGCAAGTATGCAAACTATATGGTCTACTGTGGTCCCTGATGACATTTTATGATTACCAATCGATAAAGCTCTCATTTTTTTAGAATATTCAACAAATAATATCCCTATTATTGTTCTTTTGGAAGTATCTGTATGTGGCATTGACACAAATAAGAATATAGTAAGAGAATTATTTTTTTTCATAAACTAAAGTGAGAGAATTATAGTTCTAGACGTCTAGTGGCAACGGCAACAATGACCCTTAAATCAAAATGCACGTTGCCGACTTCCCGGGGAATTGTATTACTAAAAAAAATGATCTTTACCTTTGAATTGGAGAGCTTGATGACATATACCTTTAATTAGTTTATCATTTTTAATACAATAATGACAAACTATCTTTTATAAATAATGTTATGTGCGTCTCATCGATGTTTTGAAAGCCAATGTAAGAATAATTATGATTAAATTAGAGCAGGAACCAAGAGGCCAAAAACTATTAGATAAAGCATATTTTTAAACCAGTTTGAAAAAAATCTTTCCTAATACATTATGTGGTAAATCTTAAAATCATTTTCTGTGTATTATTTATACAAATCATGTGACTTATTAAATAGACTAGTAATTAAAAATAAACGTGTTCAATTTTTTGAATTATCAAGTTGGAGGAATTTTCCTCCTAAGCAATTTAGACGTAACCCCTCTAAAACAATATTTTGATAAGTTTCACAGATCACAATAACTTGAACTAATTGAAATCTATAAGCGAAAAGTGATCATATATCGTATAGAATAAGTCCAAGTCATGAAGGGTTGGCTATCAATAGAATTTTGTATTGTTTTGCGCGTCTTTCTAAAATCACATCCACGTATATGCTACAATTGTGGTCAATAATATGTTGTCACCGAAAAGAAAAGAAGTTTAAAAAAATAAATAAAAATCTTATAAATCATATGCAAATTTTTTAATAATATAGAAATATTCAACATTCAAATCATATTTACTAGTTATTGAATTTTATAGTATAAGGACCTACGAATCTCCACCTCTCTTTTGTTTTTTTTTTTCTTTTTTTTGGTTTTTGTTGCATAAATCTCCAAATAATAGATCATATTATGTTTTAAGAATAATATTATAGTCTCAATATTTTTCACAATAGTTTAGTCGAGAGTTTTTAATTAACTCTTATTTTGACTTATCACTGATATTATTTTATTATCTATCATTCATAATATAATACTAAAACATTTGTTTTTTTTTTTTTTAATGAAATTTGTCGTCAAGATTTATTGATATTTTAACTTTTTTTTAGAAGAGATATTTTAACGTTTATATTGTACATATCATTTGTTTTGTGAGTATCCACTGTCCAAGTCATTTTTCTATATATATTATTTTAGTATCGCTTTCCATGTCTTCTCCAATTACCATGTCAGCCTGAACAAGTCACATCAGACCACTTTAATAATGAACCTTTTCATTTCGTTTAACGAAAACTGTCTTGATGATTATTATTATTATTATTATTATTTAAAAGATGTGTTATTTCTACACTGATATTTGATATTTTTACACTAATATAAAAAGTAGTGCTTGTAAAAGATTAAAAAGTCCTTATGTATGAAAGTATACAAATATTAATGTTATGTAGATAACGGTAATTTAGTCTTTTCAAAGCATAATTTTCTATGTTAGTGTAAAAATATCGCTTCCCTTTTTAAAATCTGTTTCCATCACTTAAAAATAAAATGAGGTGGTATCTACAATTTTTATTTTTTATTTTTTTATTTTTGTAATTCAGTAGAATGACAGGAGTAGATGAAGAGAGTTAAATGTTAGTAGGGATGGCAATGGGGCGGGGATCCTATCCCCGCTCCTGCCTCGTTATCCCTGCCCCATCCCCCTTCCCTACCCCGCCACAGAGCTTTCTTCCCCCGCTCCACCCCAATATGAATTTTCATTTTTTATTATTTTTTGTTTTACTCTTTTTGGCTAAATTACATTAAAAAAAAAAAATCCATTAGTATGACAACAATCAATTTACCAATTTGCCACTAATCAATTTACTAGCATTAATTTACATGAAACAACAATCCCCACTTGAATATTTAAAAAGATAATAATTTCTTAATAATATTATGAAATAATATTAATAATCTCATAATCTATTTACATGAAAATCTAATTGCTGTGAGTATTTATATGTGGGTAAACTAAGTAGGGTTAAAAGACTAAACCATGTTTTTATTAATCTACTAGTCGCAAACTTATGCGATGCACAGGAAAATTATTGAAAATAAAATCTAAATTAATTTTGATTCCTTTCACTTTTTTTTTTTTTTTTGGTAGTTCAAAATGTTGTATTTAAGATTGATAAAGAGACTTTACGAATTAGATTTAGGATATATCCTACTTTTTGGTTTAAAAAAATAACTAAGAAAGTATTTACCATAGGATAATTAAAATTTAATATAATGTAATTTTTCTTTTAGCATAAGTTGAATATAGTCTAATTTTTATAAAACACGATTCATGTTTATATTTATCATATGGATCATGTTTCCATCCAAAAATAAAATAAATGATACATAAAATAAGAAGAATGACAAATAAATACATTGGCACAAGCTCACATGGTTTTATTATAACAAATCTATTCATTTTTCTCCATTGCCAGCAACAAAATTAAATGAAATACATAAGAAAAAAAGGGAACTCTAAAAATCTTGATGAAAATTGATAATTATGATTATTATTAAAAGATATTTATATTGTGTTTATATATAGAATATATTTTAGTATTAGACATTAATTATGATTGTATTTTATATATAGAATAATATATTCTTATATTAAAGAAAATATGATATGTCAAAATTCTAATGAAAAATTTAATAATAGAATAAAATTGAAATTCAATTGGGAAATATATATTAAAATAATGAGGTGTAAAATTGTGAGAACTCAAAAGCTTATGTGGCGCAACATTATGAGGTCAACCAAAAGTCAAAAAGTTTCTGTTTTACATTATAGTATAGATTATATACGGGTCGAGTACGAGGTGGGGGATGCCTCCCCCAACCCCACCCCAAACCTGCACGGATCGGGTAAAACCCGCCCCATTAGGGGTGGATACCCACAGGCCGGATGCAAATTGCCATCCATGAATGTTAGCTTATAAGTACCTAAGTTATTCTTGAATTTTGGTGTGAGTATGGAACTTATTCCTATAAGTCTTTTATCTATTTCTCTCCATAATTTTTCTTAATTGTAAACAAAATATATACCACATAATTTTAATCTTTGCAATGTAAGATTCTCTTTATATATTGTTGAATGAGGTCCCAAGGGTGGAAGTTCTATTAATTAGAATCTTCCTCCAATCGAATTAGCTTCCACTTGCCAAACAAGTACTGCGTTCTTTATTTGGAGTAATTCTTTGAGGACTAAATCTTTTGTTTCCTATGATTCTCAGTTTGATCATACTCATAAATATATAATATAATATTATATACATATATAGATATATATAGAAAGAGCATTATCAAAGGGAATCGATAGATAACCATCTTTACATGCATGGACCCTCACCAGTCACCAATTATGACTGTACATACCATACTCGTATCATATTTACACCAAGCTGTACCTTGACTTCCAAGTTCCATCAAACAATGACTGAGTAACCCATGCCTATTCATGTACCAGATTATTAGATGCATATTTATGGATAGAAGGGTAGATATTTGAGGAACGGAAGTATTGAATACAATAAATGTGAATGTACCCTCCTTCAAAAATGGCGGAAAGATGGGGTGCATGCAATATGCAAGTTGGGACCCCAAGTCATGGAAGTTGAGTGATAGAAAAAAAAAAAAAAAAATCGTGTGAGCTACAAGAGGAGGGGTGGGAGAGGCAGGTGTGCCAGCCTTTTTGTAATGCATCATCGTTGTCTTATAATTTTTAAGTTAATATACGATTTTAAAGATTAAACTAGGGATGGAGGTACTTAAATTAAATTAGTTTTTTTAATATATATATTTTGCAAATCTTTCAACTTCAATTGGTTAATTTATAAAGCTCATTCTAGAGAATTTACTTTAGTAGGATTTATAAAGGAAAATATTGGAAAATTTTGATTGGATTCGAAAAACCCAAAAACTGATTCGGATAACCTTAGGTAGAACACAACATGACAACACGTTACCAAGTCGCTTCGGCCGAAAGCACTTAGCCTACTTTGTTCAGCCAAAACCTAACATCCAGCTCGGTGAAATAACACCTACTATACCAAAGTGACGTGCATGATTAATTAGACCAAATCTCCTGATAAACTGGGGGCATTATCCCTCATGTGCAAGGTCATTAAGGGCATAAACAAGTAATATCCGAACCAAGAGTGGACAATTACAAGCACGGATCGAGATCCCATACAATAGTACAAAAATTTTTATTTTAACCATTCATTCAAAAATAACCTTTTCATTTCAGCTATCTAATGAAAAAATAAGGTTTTTTTATTTTTATTTTATTATTATTATTATTATTATTATTTTTTAATATATTTGAATTAACGATCGAAATGAAAAGATATTTCTTTAAAAAAGTATTAATATATTGCTGATAGACCTCAATCCAACACTAGCAACCATTTATCGCAGCCAAAACATTTCAAGTAACACATAATCTTGATGAATAATCATCATAGACAACCTTAATTAAAAGGAGACACGATCTTAAGAAAAAGGTAAGCACAAAAATCACCCAGTAAACAATATATTGCTTTTCTTGAGAAAATCTTAAACTAAACTATAAAACAATTTGCAATATAAATTCAGTACACATGCATACTAAGGAATCATGATTCAATAGAAAACTTAAGTAGATATATTTTAAAAAAAAAAAAAGAACTTAAGTAGATATAATTTTTAAATGTTGATGTTAGGAACAGCTAATTAAGTACATAATTCTATACATAATTAAAAAAAAAAAAAAAAAAAATTCCTTAGATTCTATAAATAAATAAATAAAAACTTAAGTAGATTCTATACATAAGATTTTTTTAAATTATATCTAAAGTTTTTTTTTTTTTTTTTTGGGAGGGGTGGAGGGGGAGTAATGTGGCTCCACTGCTCGAAGCAGTTCTGACATGTCTTCTCAGATTTGTTACATGAGTGCAAGCAAAGCTTTTTCACAACCACATCAATTCCATTGTCGTGCTGTGCTGAAAGTTTTCTTTAAGTATGCAAATTGGTGAAGCAATCTACTTTTACTTGTCGTGACCAAATTGTGGTTCTTCCCATGAAGTGGTGATTCTTATCAACAGAAGCTACTGAAAATATGATTTTCTTACCTTTAAGAAGTCATAACGGTTAAGCATGCTGCATGCAGTCAGTCAGACCAAGAGCAATAGAATAGTCTTTTGCAATACCTTTTTCTTTTTCAGCGAAAATAATTTTCTTTTGAATCATGATTTCTTTGGGTCTCTTGGTCATATATTACTCCTTATTGTCAATAAAAATGACTTACTACCTTAACGCCAAGTTGCCAACTATTAATTTAGCACCAAAAAAAAAAAGTTGCCAACTATTAGATCAACATTTATTACTCCTTGTCCCATCTGCTTGTATTCGAATATTAGATTACTCCCAATAGAATATAAATCTTCTATCCCACTTTTTGTATTTCACTTTATACTCTACCAATTATATCTCATTTTTTGAGATATAATAGAATTGATGTGGCTGTGAAAAAACTTTGCCATATGTCGAATACAAATCTTCTATCCCATTTTTCACACTTTTTTTTTTTGTCTCTTTTTTAACAAATAAGCAAATGAACTAAACTTTTTTAACTTTTTTGAAAATAAGATATTTTTAAATTTTTTTTTTCTTTCCATAGCTTTCAGTAAATACACTACTCAAAAAAAGTTGATACTAAACAAACACATAATATCATATAACGATTTTTGGTCTTCATTTTGTTAATATAGATTAAACATAACTCTAATACCACATTAGAAATACAGGCAAGGTATATATAATTAACTTTGATACCATGATAATGTGTAAATGTGTATGAGATATAATTAACTTTGATACCATGATAATGTGTATGAGAAAATAGGAATAAGAAAATAAAGAAAAGAGAGAGAGAGAGAGAGAGAGTAGGGGCTTGATGTGGTGGTTTGTCCTTAGAGACTTACATCCATAGAGGAAAGCAATTAATGGCTGGATCTTTGTTATTAGACTCTATATATTACTTCTTCTTCTTTTTAATTCAATAGTTATAATAATGAGGGAGATATAATTTGAACTTTGATTTTTCTTATAAAGGAGAACTAGGCAATGCTACTAAACTATAAGATTCTTGACATACTCTACATATTACAAAGAGCCTATTGAATGATATTTATGGTAGGCTAAATCGTCAACTAACTAATGGTGTTGCAATTTGCTACTACAAATAGAATAGTATTACTTTACTTGGATTTTAAAATTTTTAACAAATACTACTCTTTCGGACTATATTATTATATATATAATGGAAGTCTTTAAATTTTTGTTTACTTCTTCTAATGTTACCATATAAACATTCAGAAGTTCACATTTTTCCACATGGTAGACACCACATTAAAACCAAAGCGAAGAGTAAATGGGTAATTTTACTCGTTATTGGTTTTAACATTTTTGTTTAAAAATTATAGTTTCAAGCTTTTATTTAGTTGTTGAATGGAATGATGGGTTTTAACATTTTCATTTTGCAATAATTCTCCAGTAATGTTAAAACATCGCATAAACCATAGTTTCAAGCTTTTATTTAGTTGCAAATTGAAAACATCGCCAAATGGAATGAAAAAAAGGCATGTCCAAATTGGAGGCTTGAATTTCCAAGTTTATGAACATCATCTACATAAAGTTTAAGCATGTCGCAATCCTAGATAGGAGGTAAACACTTACCAACTCGTCGATAAATCCAAAGGCATTTGTATATATCAGGTTCGAAAAAGAAACACTTAAAGTCTTACCTAGCTAGCCACACAATCTTCATTTCGCAACAAAGGTGTAGTTGTTTGAATTTTCTTTTGGATAAGATCGTTATACAGCTTGGCTGTCATCAATTTCTTTGCAATAATTGATTCACAATACTGCCTAGAGAAAATATCTACTGTAGGAAGGAAAAATGGTTTTTCCTTCATAAACTGCAAGTCAACTATGAAGTCCTAATGAGATTATTTTAATTTCTATCTCTCAAAAAAAAAAAAAAAAAGACACTCTTTATGTGTCTATATATTGCCAATTAGTCCGCCACATACTTTGTAACACCATAACAACAATTTACTAACTTGTAACTGTTGCCACAATACATATTAAGAGAGAAAATGGTGGTTGCTGGACTAGTTGGGGGCTCAGACATGAAGGGTCTAAGCGTCCAAGTCCTAACTGGGCGATGGTTCATGGTGTTTGCCTCATTTCTAATCATGTCCGCTGCAGGGGCAACCTACATGTTTGGCATCTACTCCAGCGACATCAAAAAAGTCCTTGGATACGACCAAACCACCCTCAATTTGCTCAGCTTTTTCAAGGACTTGGGTGCCAATGTTGGTGTCCTTGCCGGCCTAATCAATGAAGTTACACCCCCATGGGTAGTATTAATAATAGGTGCAGTCCTAAACTTTTTTGGGTACTTCATGATATGGCTAGCCGTGACCAAAAAAATTTCCACGCCACGAGTTTGGCACATGTGCATGTACATTTGCATAGGGGCAAATTCACAGTCTTTTGCCAACACTGGCTCCCTAGTTCCTTGCGTAAAGAATTTCCCAGAAAGTCGTGGTGCTGTGTTGGGGGTTCTAAAAGGTTATGTGGGTCTAAGTGGCGCTATAATCACACAACTATACCATGCTTTATATGGGAATGACTCAAAATCCTTGATATTGCTTATAGGCTGGCTTCCAGCTGCTATTTCATTAGCTTTTCTTCGTACTATTCGGTACACGAAAGTCATTCGCCAGCCGAATGAACTCAGAGTTTTCTATAATTTCCTCTATATCTCACTCGGTCTTGCAGGGTATTTGATGATTATGATTATAGTACAGAATAAAGTTGTGTTCACACAGGGTGAGTATGGTATGAGCGCCGCGGCTGTGCTTGTCTTGCTCTTTCTCCCACTTGCTGTTGTTATTGCCGAAGAGTATAAGCTTTGGCATATCAAGAATTTAGCATTGAATAAAGACCCAACACCCTTGAAAATAATCACTGACAAGCCCAACCCAGAAAACACAGATCAAATATCATCAATTTCCACCACAACCCCCACAAATTCACTCACGGAACCAAGCCCAGAAAAGCAACCATCTTGTTGGAGAACTGCATTTAGGCCACCAGACAGAGGAGATGACTACACAATATTACAAGCACTTTTCAGCATTGACATGTTGATTCTTTTCATGTCAGCAATTTGTGGTGTTGGGGGCACGTTAACAGCAATAGACAATTTGGGACAAATTGGTACATCTCTTGGGTACCCAAAGACAAGCATTAGTACTTTTGTGTCACTTGTTAGCATTTGGAATTATCTTGGACGAGTAGCCTCAGGATTTGGCTCAGAAATTGTTCTAAAACGATACAAATTCCCTCGCCCTCTCATACTCACTCTAACCCTCCTATTATCATGTGCTGGTCACCTTCTCATCGCGTTTAATGTCCCCAGTGGACTTTACGTAGCATCGATAATTATTGGGTTTTGTTTTGGTGCTCAATGGCCATTACTTTTCGCAATAATTTCAGAACTTTTTGGCCTTAAGTACTACTCTACTTTGTACAATTTTGGGTCCGTGGCTAGCCCAGTTGGACTATATGTGCTCAATGTGAGGGTGACTGGGTATTTATATGATAAGGAGGCTCATAGGCAAATGGCAGCATCGGGACTACAAAGGGTGGCTGGGGAAGAGTTAAATTGTACAGGGGTGGAGTGCTTCAAATTGTCTTTCATTATAATTACTGCGGTAACTTTGTTTGGTTCACTTGTTTCCCTCATTTTGGTGCTTCGGACTAGGAAGTTCTACAGGAGTGACATTTACAAGAAATTTCGGGAGCAGTCTAAGGAAGCTGAGATGGAGATGGCCATGAACGGAAACGGTGCTGGACCAACTGAGGTTAAAGCTGGCTAGAAA
Source organism: Fagus crenata (assembly GCA_014362285.1). Taxonomy (NCBI): domain Eukaryota; kingdom Viridiplantae; phylum Streptophyta; class Magnoliopsida; order Fagales; family Fagaceae; genus Fagus; species Fagus crenata. The sequence goes on from BKZX01031966.1 coordinate 617,911, forward strand.
AATGATGATTTAGTATATGGTTCAGATTAAATATTATAGATTTAAAAGTCTATTTATTCCCTTTAACCATGAGAGAGTAGATTTGTGAAAAAGAAAAAGAAAGATGTATAGGTATAAATGAAAATGTAGCATAAAAGAATTACATTGGTGTGTGAGAAAGGATTTTCTTTGCTTTTCTTTTTATTTTATGTTTTCTTTTTCTTACAAGGCGATAGTTTCTCTTGAAACAAAAGTTTAGGGGGACTTTTTGCTCTACTTGTAATAAAATGAAGATAGGTTGGTTGCTATAAGTCTTTTTCCAATTCTTTATGATTCCCCCCAATTGCTACGGTATCAAAGGAAATAAAATTAAAATAAGAAATTGTTTGGTGGCAGATATGAAAGTTACTTTTAATGTTCAGAATTGATGTAAAGATTATATATACATCCCGAAGGGTAATAACATGGCTTACATAACTTGCTCTACTCCTTAAAAATAAGGATTAACTTGCTATACTCCTTACTTACCGCCAAAAAAAAACAAAAACTATCTTGAATTAATTGTTTGCACAATTGTATATTTTCTTTTGAAAAAATAATAATTGAAGTTATCATAATTGAATATTTCACCCACACTTCAGCTGCCATGTCAGCATTTGCATCTGCATTGGCACGTCAGCCCAAACATGTTAGTGCCATATCAGCATAATCTGTCACGTTAACATCTATTGTGTGCTTGACCTAGATCTGTGCTTGATTTACCTGATCCAATAACTTGATTTACGGGTTATTTTGCTGCTTGTCGCACCAGGTCACATGCTTGTATCAGATTTTGATCGAGAGGTCATGATAACAAACTCACACGATACAGGTCTGTTTTGCACCACCCTAATCACAATCCTCGAAACAGTTAAAAATAAATAGTTTTTTTCATGTCTTGAGTTGAGACAATGATGTCACCCACCCTATTCTATTATTTGGTTGGCCCAAATTACAAATTGTGGGCTAAAAAATTTATGTGTTTCTCAAAGGAAGGAAGCTGTGGCATTATCCTTTCGATGAAATCCTTACACATGTGATCAAAGGGTGGAATCTAAGGATACTTTTTCCACTCATCTGGAAAACTATGATATACGTACCCATTACAAAATCTTATCCAGGTATATCAACAGTTCGACACCTCAGTTTCTTCCATCAACAGTTTATTGCCAAAACTGCTTGGGATTTTCTGGCTAAACGATATACATGATGCATCACTGTAGAATTAGATCGAGACCAAGCAACACAAGAACCAGGTCAGACTATTATTTATTTTTATTTCCAAGTTACTAATCTATGGGAACAATTGACAATTACAAACCCTCAATTGAAGTGTTTAGATAATTTGGAACTTAATTAGTGTGATTGTCATAAATTTATGCATTTCATGTTGGCTTTTCAGGAGGACTCTGAGTCTGAGCCCATGTGAGTCTCTCTTTTACATTGTATTCCTCTTTTATCTTTGGATGCTGCAGCCTGCAGCTACCGAGCTCATCTCTAAATAAAACTGTCGCTCCAGTTTCCATATGTTGTCAAGGCCACTCCTTCCGGGAAGAAGTATACCCTTTGTCGCATCTATGATTTTTACAAAAATAAGTGCTGATCTAATGCTTCATCATGGACAGACCAGAAAATGGGAAGGATTTAGGTCCACACCTTTAAGATTTTAAATTTTTTATTAAATTGGAACCGTTTAAAGGGATTAATTAGACGTCAATTACCAATGTAGACGGATCAAGTGGATTACTGATAAACTTCACCGACTTATGTGACTGCGACAAGACATTCGAATGTAGCCAAGTACCATTTGAATGTAGAGATCACTTGAGATATTTAAAGGATTTCTGAGAGAGAAGAAATTTAAGAAGTAATTTGTTGTAATGGCTTAAGTTTACATTAAGCCTTTGATTAATATTTATACTGCTGTAACTACAAGCTTTGACAGCTTTAACAACTTAAACAGAATAACAAACTCAACTGAATTAAGCTAACTAATTCCATCTTTAAAGGGCACGTGCTTAGCATGTGTTATTTTAAGTTATCAACTCTTTTACACCAAAGCTACAGTCGTGTGAGGAAGTCTAAGGCCTGAACGACAGGCACTCTGTATAGACTTAGGAACTGCAGTCGTTTGTAGCAGGGCTTGCTGAAACGACATGCGTTGATCTCCTTCTTCAACATCCCCCCTCAATCACAGGGACAGAGACCGTGAGATTGCGTTGGAGATCAATGAAGCGTTGTGTGGGTAGACTTTTGGTGAAGATGTCAGCGAGTTGATCAATGGTGGAAACGAATTTGACTTCAAGATCCTTGCGAAGCACCCTCTCACGAACAAAGTGGAAATCAACCTCAATGTGTTTCGTGCGAGCATGAAACACGGGGTTAGAAGCAATGGCAAGTGCGGAAACATTATCACACCAAAGAATTGGTGTATGGGAGATAAAAATGCCAAGGTCCTTAAGGAGTGCGCGAATCCAACAAAGCTCTGCTGAAGCAATGGCAAGGGCCCTGTATTCAGACTCTGTGGATGATCTGGAGACTGTGGGTTGCTTTTTGGCTGACCAGGTAATTGGATTAGAACCAATGTAGACAAGATAGCCTGAGGTGGAACGCCTATCATCAGGGTCTCCAGCCCAGTCTGCATCAATATAGGCAGAGAGATGCAGTGGACCTGGTGTAAAAGCAATGCCATGATGGAGAGTACCTTGAAGGTATCTGAGGATACGTTTTGCTGCAGCAAGATGAACTGTGGCAGGGGCAAACATGTATTGGCATACTTGGTGAACTGAGAAGGAAATGTCTGGCCTGGTAAAGGTGAGGTAGTGAAGAGCTCCAACAAGACTCCTGTAGCCATGAGGATCTGGCAGGGGATCACCTTCATGAAGAGAGAGTCTGGTGTTGGGACAACTAGGAGACTTAGCTGATTTGGAGGTCAGCATATTATGCTTCTTGAGAAGATCATGAGTATACTTAGCCTGATTAAGGTATAAACCAGAACTGCTCCTAGTAACTTGGAGACCCAAGAAGTAATGCAAAGGACCCAAGTCTTTCAAGTCAAACACTGAGGACAGCTGTGCAATCAATTGATCAAGATAAGCTGGTGTGTTGCTTGTGAGGACTATGTCATCCACATAGAGCAGGAGATAGGCAATCACAGTCTGGTGTTTGTAGACAAATAGGGAGGAGTCTGCTGTGGAAGCTGTGAAGCCCAAATGAAGAAGTTGATTGGTAAAGCTCTCAAACCAGGCTCTTGGGGCCTGTTTCAGACCATAAATGGACTTAAGCAACTTGCAGACATGGGATGGGTGACTGGAATCAATGTAACCTGGAGGTTGGACCATATAAACCTCTTCTTTGAGTGTGCCATGTAAGAAAGCATTCTTGACATCTAACTGTCTCAAGGGCCAGTTGAGAGAGACAGCCAATGAGAGGACTAACCTGACTGTAGGTGGTTTAACCACAGGGCTAAAAGTTTCCTCAAAATCCACTCCATATTGCTGGTGAAAGCCCTTAGCAACAAGTCTGGCTTTGTACCTGGAGATAGTACCATCACTAGTGTATTTGAGTTTATAAACCCACTTGCATCCCACAATGTTTTTGGTTGAAGGAGCAGGTACTAAAGCCCATGTGCCTTGCTTTTGGAGGGCTTGGAACTCCTCATCCATGGCATTACACCACTGTGGATGTTTAGAGGCAGTAGAATAGGTAGTGGGTTCTGTAAGATTGTAGTCAATATGGGCAGTGTAACCAAGTTTAGGTTTAAAAATACCACTTTTGCTCCGGGTTTGCATTGGGTGAGTAATTAGAGGAGCTGGAGGCACTGGTAAGGATGAGGTAGGCAGTAAGGGAATAGGGGTAGAAGCAGGAATAGGGTCTGCAGAGGTCAGGGAAGATGGTAAGGGACTGTTGGGTAAGGGTAAGGGACTGTTGGGTAAGGGTAAGGGAGAGGCTTGAGGCTGAGATTGTTGACTGGTGGCAGAAAGTAGTGGAGATTGTGGACTTTCTGCAGAAAATAGCAGAGTTGGTTGACTGTCTGCAGAAAGCAGAGGAGAGGTTTGACTGGTGGGTAAAGATAAAGGTATATCCGTAGGTGAGGAAGTGTTTGACTCAGTGGATAAAGAAGGAATGCATGTATGAAAGGAGGTGAGAGTGTTTAACCAAGCAGCAGAAGAGATATTAGGTGTGTCAGATGAAGGAAATGCATGTGTAAAACCAGAAAATATGGTTTCATTGAATAGAACATGCCTAGATGTGTATAGTCTGTTTGTGATAGGATCAAGACACAAGTAGCCTTTTGTATGAGAGGGATAACCAAGAAATACACAGGGAGTGGTTTTAGGATGCAACTTGTGTGCTGTGTAAGGTGTAAGAAGAGGAAAACATTGACACCCGAAAGACTTTAGGTAAGTGAGATCAGGGTGTTTATGAAAGAGCATTTCCCAAGGGGTTTTGTGACTCAGATTAGGGGTAGGCAACCTATTAATGAGGTGTGTGGCAGTAGAGACTGCATAAGACCAATATGACATGGGGAGTTTGGACTCAGACAAGAGAGCTAAGGCACATTGAATGAGATGCCTATGCTTCCTTTCGGCAGCACCATTCTGTTGTGGTGTATGGGGACAAGACAATTGATGGATGATGCCTTTGTTAGCACAGAATTGTTTAAAGGCATTAGAAGTGAACTCACCTCCACAATCAGTACGAAGTACTTGGATTGGGAGTGAGAATTGAGTGTTCACCATTGCTTGAAACTGAGTAAAAACTTGATATGTGTCTGATTTGTGTTTAAGCAAATATGTCCAAGTGAACTTAGTAAAATCATCAACTAGGACAAGATAGAACCTAAAACCTGTGGAAGATGTAATAGGAGCTGGTCCCCACAAATCAGCATGAACTAAAGCAAATGGTTGAGTAGAAATTTTATTAGAGATTGGAAATGGCAGCTGGTGCATTTTTCCAGCCAGACAATGTTTACAATGTATTGAAGCAGTAAAAGAATTACACTGTAAATGAGGAAACAAACTGGACAAAACCTTATTGCTAGGATGACCTAACCTAGAATGCCATAACTGCCATTGTTGTGAAGGAACAGAATGTGCAGTGCAGGCACAGAATGTGCAGTGCAGGCAGTCTTATTGCAGACAGAATTGAAAAGAGTGGAGGACTGAATTGGATAGACTCTATTCTTACTCAGGCCCTTGTAGAGCAGCCTCCCCGTAGGTAAATCCTGGATTAGAAGCTTATTAGCATCAAAATAGCAGCTACAGTGATTATGCAGACACAGTTTATGTACTGACAGAAGATTGGATGCAATTCTTGGTACATGCAGAACATTTCTAAGCTGAAAATTATGGAACTTAGTATGAAGATGGGAGTTACCTATGTTTTGGATTGGAAGGTTTTGACCATTACCTACAGAGACTTGTTCTGAGCCTTGGTAAGGTGCTTGAGGATTGAGATTATGGGATGAAGCTGTGATGTGGTCAGAGGCACCAGAATCAATAAGCCAGGTTTCAGTATTCTGAGTATGCTGAAGGTTAGAGGCACTGGCCATGGCAGCTAGCTTGGTTGTTGGATTTTTGCCTTGATAAGCAAAATCCATTCTATGATAACAATCAATTGCATAATGGCCTAATTTCCAACAGATTTGGTAGGTAGGTCTTTCTGATCTCTGGTTTTGCTGGTTTTGAGGCTGTGGACCAGACTGTGGTGAGGTAAAGCTTGGATTGAAGCCTTGATTGTTGAAGCTTGAAGATCTGCCACCTCTGCCTCTGGTGAAGGAGTTTCTGCCTCTGCCTCGATTGGTATTGTAACCTTGATTGGCATTGTAGCCATTGGAGGGTTTGTTGGGTGACACAAACATAGCCAGGGCAGAGTTAGAAAATGGATCATTAGTTTCTTGCATGGACTGCTCCTCAGTTTGAAGAAGCACTGAGAGCTTTTCCAATGAGAGAATGCCATCTCTTGTCCTAATTGCAGAAGCAAAGGGAGCATACTCTTTAGGCAAACCCTTGAGGATCACATGAAGAAGCTCCTCATGATCAGAGTTCACTCCTACTGCAGAGAGTTTATCTCTGACAGTTTTGATCCTTTGGAGATAAGAGCTTATAGTCTCATTACCTTTCTTGATTGACTGAAGCTCCAATTTGAGGTTGAGCACATTGGCTCGTGCAGTGCAAGTAAACCTTTCTTCAAGTCTGTTCCATACTTCTTGAGAAGTGCTTAGGCCTACTACCATAGCCAGCACTGGTGAAGAACAGGTAGAGTATAGCAGAGTAAGAAGAGCCTTGTCCCTCTTCTGCCAGATCAGAAAGTCTGGATTGATTGACTGAACTCCAGCTTCTGTCACCAAAAATTGACTTGGTGGTGTTGTTGAGCCATCCAGATGATCAATCACTGAATAGGCATCTAGGATTGCAGAGATTTGGAGTTTCCAAATCATGTAGTTTGTGCTATCAAGTTTAGTTGACATAAGGTTGGACATGTTGTTGAGCAATGACAATGGTGACTGATTAGTTGCAGCAGCAGAGGTTGGTGATGACTCCATTGTAGACGATCTAAGCTCTGATACCATAAAGGATTTCTGAGAGAGAAGAAATTTAAGAAGTAATTTGTTGTAATGGCTTAAGTTTACATTAAGCCTTTGATTAATATTTATACTGCTGTAACTACAAGCTTTGACAGCTTTAACAACTTAAACAGAATAACAAACTCAACTGAATTAAGCTAACTAATTCCATCTTTAAAGGGCACGTGCTTAGCATGTGTTATTTTAAGTTATCAACTCTTTTACACCAAAGCTACAGTCGTGTGAGGAAGTCTAAGGCCTGAACGACAGGCACTCTGTATAGACTTAGGAACTGCAGTCGTTTGTAGCAGGGCTTGCTGAAACGACATGCGTTGATCTCCTTCTTCAACAATATTTATCTATGGTCGTTTTCTAAGCCATCATAGAATGACTTGGAATAAATAAACTACATATGTCACATTTGAGTCCCACAAGTTAGCGTATGAATAGCTCGTGATGTCTCTCCGCTAAAAATCGATGCATGAGAGCTTAATTGAAAATTAAGAAAATCAGTGGATACAATGAGGCAATTTGATCAAGTATATTTTCTCTCATAAGTTAATTAATGCATGTCTATCTGAATAAAACCTTTTAATTTGTACATATTAATACGTATCTTAAGTCTTAACTTAGTAGTACCATAACCATTGTAGAATGCACGTCACAGCTAACTTTTACTGCATTAATTCGAACATGTAGTGTAAGATTCTTATGATCCATTGTTCATTGAATCATATTTTTTCTTCAAAGAGATATGGCATTGAGTTGTTGCGTCGGTGGACATGATAGGCCCAAAATTTAAAAAAAAAAAAAAAGAAGTTATATACCGGTTGAGAGGAATCCCTTTTTAAATGGAATAATGTTACACTATCATGTCTGGAATTCTTTGGAAGTATTGTTGTACTGGTTAATTAATTAATTCAGGCATTCAAAGATATTCAAGACTTCACCAATTATCACGTAGTCCAGCTTGTTGTCAATATCGATCCACCAATCAACGAATTCTACACCGGCCCAAACTCTTGAAGTTGAAACTCAGATGAAGAACAAGAAGATAAGTCAGTAGTCCTGAAAAAAACACATACAAAAACATTTACAGGTAAACGATTTATCATTAATTAAAATTGTATTAAGACAGGTTAATAAGAAAGGAAAAACTATTCAACCGAAACCTTAAAGTCTACATTTTAATCATTTAAAACAAAAGCAAAATGCTGTCCTATCCTTATCCTTGTAAAGAATATCAAAATTCACAAATTTCCTTATGTCCATATTTTATATGAGGTGTGGGACCGTGCACATTAGATGATATGTGCTTTTAGTTTATCTATATATAGTCGCTATAGGTAATACGTTTCTTCATAACAAACTTGTAAGAGTAAAAGAGTGTTGATACGACTTTGTGAGTGAAAGAAAATGGAGGCTGCTAGACCCAATGGTGGTGGTGGTTTCGCTAGCAAGAAGAGCTTCATCATCCAACTACTTGCAGGGCCATGGTTCATGGTGTTCGCATCATTGCTAATCATGTCCACGGCGGGCACACCCTACGCGTTTGGTCTATATTCAAACGTCCTCAAGTCAGTGCTAGGCTATGACCAGAGCACCCTCAATTTGATAAGTTTCTTCAAGGACGTTGGTACCAACGTTGGCGTCCTCTCAGGCCTAATCGCCGAGGTCACACCAACGTGGTTCGTTTTATCAATTGGAGCAGTCTTGAACTTCCTTGGCTACTTCATGATATGGCTATCCGTGACACAAAAAATAGCAAAGCCCCAAGTTTGGGTGATGTGCTTGTACATCTGTCTTGGGGCAAATTCAACTGCTTTTGCCAACACTGGAGCACTTGTAACCTCAGTGAAAAACTTCCCTGAAAGCCGTGGCATTGTGTTAGGGCTTTTGAAGGGATATGTGGGATTAAGTGGTGCTATACTCACACAACTATACCATGCTATCTATGGTAATGACTCGAAATCTTTGATTTTGCTTATAGCGTGGCTTCCGGCTGCTATATCTTTCTTTTTTCTACGAACTATAAGGATTATGAAGGTGAATCGGCAGAAGAAGGAGCTCAAAGTTTTCTATAATTTTTTGTATATTTCACTTGGCCTTGCTGGGTTTTTAATGGTCATGATTATAGTACAGCAAAAAGTTACATTCACGCAGAGTGAGTATAGTGGTAGTGCAGCTGCAGCTCTAATCTTGCTCTTTCTCCCACTTGCTGTGGTTATTATGGAAGAGAACTATATATCGAAGAGCAAGAATTTAGCAATGAATGATTCATCCCAGCTGAAAATAGTCACTGACGACAAGCCCAAGACAGAAAATACACCTGCCACAACCAATTTGGTCCCTGAACCGAACACACAACAGCAAGTTTCATGTTGGAAAAACGTATTTAGCCCACCGGATAGAGGGGAGGACTATACCATATTACAAGCACTCTTCAGCATCGACATGTTAATATTGTTCTTCTCAGCAATTTGTGGCGTTGGAGGCACTTTAACAGCTATAGACAATTTGGGACAAATGGGAACTTCCCTTGGATACCCAACTCGAAGTATAAGCACCTTTGTTTCTCTTGTGAGCATATGGAATTATCTAGGACGAGTTGTCGCTGGTTTGGTCTCTGAAATTCTACTGAAAAAATACAAGTTCCCTCGTCCTCTCATGCTTTCTCTAGTTCTCCTATTAGCATGTGTTGGTCACCTTCTAATCGCGTTTAATCCTCCAGGAGGTCTCTATGTGGCATCTATAATTATTGGGTTTACTTTTGGTGCACAATGGCCTTTAATTTTTGCTATAATTTCTGAAATTTTTGGTCTAAAGTACTACTCTACTTTGTACAATTTTGGGTCAGTGGCTAGCCCAATTGGACTATATGTACTTAATGTGAAGGTGACAGGGAATTTATATGATAAGGAAGCTAAAAAGCAATTGGCTGCCTTAGGACTTGAAAGGAAGGCTGGGGAGGCTTTGAATTGTTCTGGGGTTGAGTGCTTCAAAATGTCTTTCATTATAATTACTGCTGTGACATTGTTTGGCTCACTTGTTTCACTCATTTTGGTGCTTAGGACTAAGAAGTTCTATAAGAGTGACATCTACAAGAAGTTCCGGGAGGAGGCGGAGGCGGCTGAGAAGGAGATGGCTTTGGCCGGAAACAGTATTGGATCCTTGGAGAGAAATAATGGCCAAAGTCGTTGACTATTACTATAAAAGATAGAGTTTAGAAGAAACAGATAGGAGTAGTTTATTTTAAGAGGAAATTAATAAGGGATGTATATCATTTGGCTGCGATGCAAAGTATGTGTAAAGCATCGTAGGTCTTTAAAAAAAAAAAAAAAAGAAGTTGTAAGCATCGTAGGATTTTTCATTATTTTTCTTATAGAACTTTGTTTCTTTTTTTTAATTTATTATTATTATTATATGAAATCTGTCATTGCATATTATATGCATGGAAAGATGTCTCTCCGTGTGGATAACTTTATTTCAACAGTAAATGAGGGACATATAGTCTCATTTATCTGTAATGCAAAATGGGTCTAAACGTAAACATTGTGGGATTTTCATTCTTTTTCTTATAGTTCTTTTTTTTAATTTCAAATTTGTTCTTGCATTGAAAGCTATTTCTTCGTGTTTTACATGATTACTGGACATGTTTGTTTGGGATAGCTTTAGAGTATCTAGAGCATAGAGCAATGTTCTCTATTTTAATTATTCATTTAAAAAAAAAAAAAAAAATTAGCTAGCATATTCTTTATACTCTTCCACAACTTTTTATTGTTATTTACATATCATTTCTCTATTCTTTTTCCCTCCAATCATTCTCTCTCTATGACCTATCTCTTTCTCTCTCTTGGTTTGGTTTGGAGAAAAACTGTATCTTTTGTTAGAGATGCCTTAACATCATTAGTTTATTTGCTTTAAAAAACAAGTCGAATAAACGTACAAATTAAAAAAAAAAAAAAAAAAAAAAAAAAAAAAAAAAAAAAAAAAAAAA
>BKZX01031966.1:628503-645978 GCA_014362285.1 Fagus crenata
AAAAAAAAAAAAAAAAAAAAAAAAAAAAAAAAAAAAAAAAAAAAAACTCCAAACATAACCTTGCTTTAATAATAAACCAACTTATAAACTTTAGTCAAACAGAATCTTAACAAAGGATAGAAACAAAGCCACAAAGGGTTTTACTACAAGACTAAAACTGAACGGCACATATTGGATTGAAAATCATTAGGAAAAACAAAAAAATAAAAATTGTTTTTTACTGTTTTGACAGATACAGCTGCTTTCACTTTTTAGAATTGGAAATGAAAGAAAATTAATCCAAAAAGATAGTAAAGCTGAGCCCCCATGTGAAAATAAAATTTCCATTAAGCCTGGTACTTCAAACTTTTTCTTGCCCAAAAAGGGGATGTGGACCATGTGGTTGCTTTTACAACCTATGGGCCGCGCCATTTTGTGAAAGCTGTGGACATGTTTTTGATGCAGTAGAAAGCCCTTTGCATAAATAACTTGGACCGGCCCATTTTTTTTGTTTCAAAAGGTTCTTTGATGATACTGGACAATGTAGTAGCTTTTTTATTTTTATTTTATTTTTTATGATAGAAATTTTAATCTAAACTCACATATACGTATATTTTGAGAATTCCGGAGATCAAATCCAAACCCTCATAAAAAGGTAAAACTTTTTTTGGGGAGAAGAATTATCAATGGATCGAATGTCCAAATAGTTGTAGTAGTCTTAAATACCCAATGAAGTAATTATATTACTATTACAGATTTTTTTTTTTTTTTTTTTTTTTATGGTGTATTACTAATTACTATTACTATTACCCATCACCGCGAGTCAATCCTTTTCTTTCTTTCTTTTTTTCTTTTTCTTTTTTTTCTTTTTTTGGTTTAACATATTTCCTTCTAGTGATTGAAGAATAAGGAGGAATACCACAAGTTAATTGAAAAATAACTTTGTATCAGTTCTAAGCCCACATTATCAGCGTAGTGCTTCTCTTTAATTTGTAGGACATTAAGTTGTTAGTAAGTTTGTTTACTTTAGCACAATTCATTTATAATTGTTGACAAAGAAGGATTGTATTATGGAACGTGCATGCATGGTTGTACTAGGATTTGTTTAATTTATTTGTGATTTTTTTAGTATTGAATCATAAAAGAATCAGCCTTTTATAAGATGATCGATGTTACTAGGAATCTTCTATTCAACGTCCACACATGTGCTGAACATGCATTATAAACTCCTTTTTTTTTGGGGAGGGGGCTAAAAAATTCTTTGATTTATTTCCTATATGCCTCCTGTCCATTCTTCCCTCATTCCATGTTTAAAATGACTGAAATCAATTTAGTCACTCTTGATAAATTTAATCCTTCTTATACAGTCCTAACCTCTGTGGCTTAGAGTTTTGTGGAAGTATACGTCTTATCTCTATACAAAAGTGCCTACCCCTGATAGTGGGGTCTTTGTTTTAGGTCCGACCTACTTCTAAGATGATTGAGATGGAAGAACCCTAGAAGAATTGTGGCAGAGGTTGAAGTTGACCCAAAAAATAGAAGTACAAGTTGCAGAAAGATTGGTGGAGGAAACGAAGCAAATTAAAAAGAAGAATTGTGTATGTTGGGCAAGCTGTGTTAACAACAAAATCGATCTTATAATGCAAAGGCGATGAAAGCGTTAAGCAAAGTCTAGAAACCAAAAAAAGGTGTGAAGACAAGAAATATTGGTGAGAATTTTTTCTTATTTGTGTTTACAGTGTGTTGGGATGGAGTAGGATGAGAGGGGAGAAGAGAGAAAGGGATAGAGAGAGTTTAATTAACTTTCTTTGGATGTTTTTTTAAATGAGATGGTTTAAGGGGATTAGTTCTAGAAGTAATACTACAGACACAATACTCTTCACAACCAATAAGTTTGTAGGATTTTTATAAGTTTTCATTCGAAATTATGACATTTGCTTTATAATGATTGTTCTTTACTATTGTATAAAAACACTAATAGATATAGGACAAGGTTTGACTATAAACTGGTTTGCTACAACTCACTATGTGACAGCTTATAAGACCATCCACATGTATTATTTAAAAAAGTCACATGACTCATTAAATATATTATGTGACTAAAGTACACATGAATTGTTTTATAAGCTGCCATGTAGTGGATTGTAGCAAGTTGGCTACAAACCGATTTGTAGTCAAACTCTGTTTATATATATATATATATATATATTTGGAATAAGCATAATTTGAACACTATTCTCTTACTTCATGATAAGAGAGTTTACTAGTTGAGCACTTGAACTAACTAGAACCCACCATGTGATAGGTTTATTCAATTGATAAGTTGTGCAAGAATTTACCATGATAAAATTTTATTTTATAAATGGAATTTAAATGTGGATTCCAGTTAGCTCAACTAGTAAAGTCTCTTGTCATAGAATAAGGGACCTGAGTTCAAATCTCATTCGAATCCCGCTACACAAAAAACTCAATTGGGATCTTAGCCTGATGGTAAGAGCAATCATTATGGTCATAGGTTCAAATGCTATTGTAATTATTAAAAAAAAATAAAAAAATAAATGTTATTTAATTTTAAAGGATGGAGAATTTCATATAATAATTTTGAAATATAAAAATTAAGACATCATATTCAAGTTCGTTTATTTTCGTTTGTGCAGACCTAATTTTTCATTCAAAACTCTTTGATGTTACAAGTTTTTTAATCTTATCAAAAAAAAAGTAACAAGTTTTTTATTTGTTTCAATGACACCGTAACGACGTAACGTAATAGAATAAAAAAGGTAATGGAATCGTTTACTCTTAGGATTTTTCTTTTCCCGTATGGACGGTGCGATTCGGTACTTTAAATTAAAATTTAATTGACTACAAAAAATTACTTAAAAAAAAAAATTGACAACAAAAAATAAGATAAAAACTGCATGAAAGTATTCCACAGTCAATAATTCAAGTACCAAGTCCACGAGCAATTGTTATAACAAATATTCTTGATTTATTTATGTGCAAATGCTAATGTAATCATAATATTATTAATAATCGTGTTCCAATTTAGGACTCAGTCTACGGCCTTGCGTCTAAAGTCTAAAGTCTAAACCCAAAAAAATAGACCCAATACAAGACTCCACCAATTATCACCGCGATTTATCCATATCCACAGGTGTCTAATTACGTTTCCAATGTTGGAAGCGATCCACCTTCGCAAGCTCGATGGAGTCCACGTATTCAAATTACAAGGTTCACCATTTGGACGGGCAAGATTAAAAAATATGATAATGTTTGTGCATCCACACACAGGTTTACATAAGACCTAAGTAACATACCTTACGTGTTATATTTCAATATTTGTATATGTATATATAGGCTATGAACGTTTCTTCCAACACCATAACAAACTTAGTGCTATTAAGAGTAATCTCAGATAGTTAAAGAAATGGATTCTAGCACACCCAATGGCGATTATACTCCTCGTGCTGGTCTCTTTAGCAAGAGTGACATTTACAAGAGGGAAATGACTATGGCTGGAAACAATGGACCCTTGGGGGAAAATGGCCGCTAGTCTGCCTAAGCCATTGACTGAAACAACAATGGAATTTAATAGTGACATGATTGGATGGACAGGTTTTATTTGAGGAAGAATGTCCAATGCATGGATGTGTAATGCAAATTTGGTGAATATACTTTATAGTGATATTTCATTGTTGTCTTAAATTGTTTTTTTTTTTTTTTTTTTAAATTATCTTGACAACGTTGATATGGTTAACGAGTAATTATTCATTATTTGGAGTATACAATGTTATGAAATTTTCTCCTGACAGAGAAGTGAATACTAGTTCCCCATATTTCGAAAATATCTTATAATTTTTCTATAATTATCTAGGTTAATTATTTAATAATTTTAATTTTCTCCAAATAAAATACTAAATAGATGCTGGTGACTTAATTGGTTGACTTAATCAATCTCTGTACTTTTGTTAATGGTAAACCAACTGCTCTACATTTATAATTTTAAAAAAGATAGGATAATTTTTAGGCTATTGACAAACGAGCATGCTTTGAATGATCAGAGATTCAGGTAATGATAATTTTTCTTTTTTGACGTGGCCCAAGCTTGTTCTTCCTCCTAATTTGGAAAAGTTTCCTGTAATAATTAATAATTGATTATATCTTCAATATAGTATACGTGTCCCTTACACTTTTTAAAATCACATGGTTTTTAAAGTTACTTAACCGCTGTTGTTCCCTTGTTTCAAACCGCACACTTAATACTGAAAGCTTCTAAACTCTAAAGTTGTAATCTGGTTGATAAAGCAAAGTAGCAAACTATTAAAGACATATTGAGACTTGAGAGTAATACAGTTCCATCACGCCATTCTTCAGCTTTTCTTAGGTCAATAGAGACTAGCTCTTAGGCTATTGCCTAAGGCCTCAATTAGGAAAAGGCTCCAAAAAAATTATTAATTAGTAATTAACTTTACTAGGAAAAAAATAAAAATAAAAAATAAAGTATATATAAATTGTGTGTTCTCTATCATCCCAGAAAAAGGCCCCAAAAATTGAGTGTCAATTGAAATTCTAAGTTGTTTTACCAAAAAAGATTTTGAAAGTGAGTCGAATTATCATCGATAAATCTATTACAATTGTTTCTGCAAAAAAAAAAAAAAATTCAAAATTAAAATTGATTCTCACCAGAAGATAATCAAATGAAAAGTAAATGTTAACCAAAAAGAAAACTTAAATTAAAAAACTTAATTTGTAATTTTGCATGTCAAAAAGCCTAAAGAATGTTTTTTTTTTTTTTTTTTTAGATTATAATGAAATTTAAATATAAAAAATAAAAATGAAAACTCATTGAAAATTTTGTCTTACTCTAGTAGCTTCTTTATTATTTTCTCCACATGTGAAAATAAAAACCATTCTTTACTGATTTAACTAATCTTATCTTCTAATATATTCTTTATTCTTTCTCTACTTCCATTTAAATATTAGTTCCTCATTCTTTTTAATCATTATTTATTAAGCCAAGATCAAAAGGGAAATGAGGAGAGAGAGAGAGCGAGAGCGGAAAGGAAATATTAAACAAAAGGAGTGATATTAGTTTTTCAAGTGGGGAAAGAGCTACAGTTGCTCTCTTGTTGTGAAGAGATAATATAGTATTTAGAACAAATGAAGAGTGTGAAATAGAGCGATTGGTCCTCAATATTTTCAGTTTAGCTCTCTACAAGTAAAGAATAAAGCTCAATAGAGTGATTGTTGAAGATGATTTAAACCTTATAATCTATTGAGCCGACTTGAAGAGAGATAAATATAGGGTTACCCATTTGTTAGCTAAATGGGTTCTTGTTGCAATGTAAATGATTAAATGGCTTAATCTGGCCTCCGTCTTATCCTGATAAGGTGGCTCTGGCTAATTTTATACTTTGATTATATGGTAATCATGAATTTCATTTCTTAACCACGTGGAAGAGCTAGATAATTAGGATCTACAAAAATGGCCAGCTGAGAAGAAGTATGCAGACCGCAGCCAGTATGTTTTAAAACCTCTTCTAATTATATTATGAGAGAATTCAACAAAAAAATCTATATTATCAGAGAAAAGATAAATAAAATTAACAATTAGTATACATTAAACCGGACGTTTAGATTTGAAACAACCAATCACAAGCCATTATATGTAACGTTAACCGGACGAATATTTTAGGAAATGGTGAAAAAGACAAACGCTTGTTGACTTTTCCACCCAACTTTTTAGATATAGATTTCAAACAACCAATAATAAGCCTACGGCTCTAGGATGTGTCTGTTTTTTTAATTTACTATTTAGTTTTTAATACAACTTCTTAAAAGTTTAGTTTTTTATACAGCTTTATTTTTATAACTTTCTTTTAAACCAAATCATCTATAAAAATAAGTTTATTCATAATATGCGCATAATAAAGAGCTGAATTGGAGCGACAATATTTGGCCTTTCACTTACTCTTTATTTATTTTTTTTTAATTTTTTTTGAAAAAAAGATAAGCTTATTTCATTAAAAGAATGAATCAATGGACAACAGATGTTCAAACGTGGGAGGAACAAACTCCATCCACATTTCAAAGTCAGCACAGTGTTGTGCATGACGAGCTAATGCGTGGGCTATACAAGGCAACGCTTCATATGGGAGAATTGGACTTTTTCCAAGTTGGATGATAAAGCTATGATGTTGTCAATAATAAGTCCAAACATTACATGGCTGGCACCTTCCTCCTTGAGTGCTCTCACAAGTCACAATGGTTACCCAATCTCCCTCAAATTCTCCCTCCGTAATACTGATTTCCAAAGCAAACTGAACCGCCCATTTGACCTTTCACTTACTCAAGGGTGTGTTAATTACACGAAGAAGAATATTTCACTTACTAAATCTTACACATTATAAAAAGAAGAGTTGGACTTGGATGACATAATTGATTCCTCCAAGATTACAACGTAAGGAACCTTTAACTAACACGGTAACACCTAAAGTCCTCGTGTTATACCCTGAAATTTTCTGTTGTTTGCATGTGTTTTTACTGTGTGTGTACTGTTTTACCTTAGGGGCAGGCAATGGGTGGGTTGTGCTGTATTTTTGTGTTGTTATTGATTTATTGGTTGTCTTGTGTTTTTGTGTTTGTTATTGATTTATTGGTTGTACCAGGTGTAAGTGGGGGTTATGTTTGTCCATTTGTGATTATAGAGGGTTGTGGGCATGCAATGAATTGGTCTATGATTGATGATTCTTTTAAAGGTATAATAAAAGTGATCACACCATAATAAGTGTGGACACTCATATATTATAGCCTAGCCTTTTGGTGGTTGGCTATTCCCTTAAGAAGAAAGAATCGTCAGATAACTGCTAATAACCGTTTAGTAGTTATTGACGGTTACTAGGAGTTGAGCAATTGTAGGAGAATTATTCTCCAATGCCCAAGTGTTGTACCTATTGACAATTCTATTATATATAGGATTGTTACATTCAACATAATTAAGACAATTAATCATACGTTGCATTCTCTCTCTCTCAAGTAATAAACACCCTTACGGGAATCCACCAGTTTTATATTTTTCTCTGTTGTATGTTTTCCTACATCTTTGATGACTATTACTTTCTTGTTTTTTATGTTGTATAAAGATTAGTTTTAATTTTTGTTAATTTACGTTCAAATTTCATTTGAATTTTGTCTCCTCTAATTAGGTGTATCTTTTTTTATTATTATTATTATTAGTTAAAATTATCTCGTATCGTCAAGATTGACTTAATACTTCTAGTCCACCTTACTCCACTATCCTATCTAAATGATTTAATTATTTAATTATTTCCTTGTATAGTCGGCATATTCAAGTCAAACAACTCGGAATTTTGTTGTTTTTCTTATTGATCTATTTTTTTTTTATTATTATTATAATCCTATTTGTTCCTGGTATAGATGGGTTGTCGGTTGATATTTCATTTATAATGCCTTTTTATCTCACCTCAATAAAATAAGCATAAGTTGGTTGTTATTTGATTGACTACAATAGTCTCTACTCTCAATCCATTTCACATTGGGAGTGAGTGACCGCTTGTCCATATCGTTTAGCTTTCATTGATCCGTTGGAGTAAACTATTAGAACATGTTTAAAAATTGTAAATAAATAAATAAATAAGCTAGGCAACACCGTTATAGTCCTTGGTCAAATTGTAAAGTTGCAATCTGAGTTACACTTTATCTCTAAACTACTCTAAAGATGTCGTATCATAAGTTGAGTTCGATTATTGAAAAAAAAGAAAAGAAAAAGAGTTTGATTTGGTTTAGGACCAACCCATTATGGGATTCGATTTGGGAATTTGGCAATTTCATACATACTCAAATGAGGAAAATTATTAGGTATTCCGGGAGTACATTAAATGTGTACTCCCTTCTCTCACAGAAATGGTGGATCCCATCATGAATTTAATTAGCGAGACCCACAACTTCTATAAGAGGAAAAAGTACACATTTAATGTACTCTCAGAGTATAATATAATTACCCCTCAAATGATCGGGTATCACCCAAACTTTGTTTCCAGGCTGGCTATTGAATTCAATCAATTTTATCGGTTTGACAAGTCAATGAGGACAATAAAGATGATAGCAAGGAATTATCTTTCGAATGAATTATTTAATATTACTTTATTTTTCCATTTTAATTCACGTGCAATGCACGCTCTCACAAAGTCATAGTGATATATATAGCTAGCTGTTAATATTTATTAATAAAGAAGGATATCATGGCTAACACAGCTTATTTATTAGTGGCTTTATTATTCGGACGGAATCCCAGGCGAAACACATGTCCATGTTATGGAACGTGCAAGGTTGTGTTTGGATTTGATTAATGTGTTGACGGATTTTGTGGCACCAGATCCTACGTAAATCAGCCTTTAAGATTAAATGATTTATCTCGTGTAGCATGAGTTGGATATATAGAAATTTAAAGAATAACAATAGATTTTTTTATTTTTTTTTGCTCTTTCATTTCCATGGTGACGAGTGATATCAGATACCTCTTTGTTGGTTGATCTGTTACATTTTCTTATCTTATATGATTAAAAAAACAAATTAATATCTCCTCGCTCTCTGTCATCTCAAAAGAAAGAAGCATCTGGCCTAATATATAAAAGCATCTTCAAATATCTAATCCAGCCTTATTATAAGGTTTGATCCAATATTCAGTTTGATTAAATTAGATGGTATATTCATTAGTGGATATGATAATCGAGATTAATTATTGGGACTAAGAATCAATAATTAGGATTCAATCAAATTTAATTTCAATGGGTTTGGCTTCTTTTCATTACTCAAAAAAATTAATTAAAATTCTATTGCTTGTATATATTCGCACCAAACTATACGAATATTGATGTGTCATATGGTAGGTCAGTAGGTCTCTGCATTGAGTAAGAAATTATTATATTTCAAGGATGTATCCTATTAAGTTGGAATTAAATCTAAACAATTTTCTTCTTTAAAAAAAAAAATCTAACGCAATTTTAAATGATGCATAATTACTTCATTTTAAATTCAAACTAAATGCCAAATTTAAGTGATTTATCTTCCATTTGTAACCTTTTGAACTTTCGTTAAGTAAAAAGTAGAAATCAAATGTATAATGTAAGTTTCATTACTTCTGTAAAATAATGTAGATGGATGATCAAAGCCTCTATCTCTCTCTTTGAATTAAAAAAAAAAAAAAATCCTCTCTCTGATCTCAACAAGGGTTACTATTTTAGCTTTCTTTTTAATTTTTTTTTTTTTTTTTTTTGAGGTAGCTTTCTTCTATTTAAAAATGATACATTGACGTTGCCATTCTAGAACTATACATTAAATCTCACTTGCAAAGAGTCAATGGTAAATTATTTTACGTTTTTTCATTAAAAAAAATTCAAGAAAATTGTGGTAAAATATTTGATTCAATTTCCTATAGCTTTAATTTAACCCCTGTGGGATCCACCATCATTATCTCAAGTCTCAACTACATGATATTGATTAATTTATGCATAGGGCGAAAGCTCATAATGTTAATTAAAAACTGAAAATAAAAGTCCATGATCCTTGCTTTGATTCAGTCTATGTACACAAAATAAGAAAAGGAAATCTTAATTTAGAAAACAGAATAAAATAACTATACATGTCTAAATGATTGAACTAAAATAAGAATGGAAGATATCCTCAGGCACTCTCTCTCTCCACTCTTGCTCTATATATTGTTACAGGTACCTCACATTATTTCCAACCCCATAACAAACCTCTACGACTTAGAAAATGGCTAAGGGCTTTTTCCTCCATGTCCTCAAAGGGCCATGGTTCATGGTGTTCTCATCTTTTATAATCATGTCCACTGCAGGCACACCCTATGCCTTTGGACTATACTCCAACGTGGTCAAGTCAGTGCTTGGCTACGACCAAAGTACCCTCAATTTGATCAGTTTTTTCAAGGATGTTGGCACCAACGTTGGCGTCCTCTCAGGCTTTATTGCCGAGGTCACACCCCCGTGGTTTGTTTTATTAATCGGTGCAGTCATGAACGTGGTTGGGTACTTAATGATATGGCTATCCGTGACACAAAAAATAGCTAAGCCCCAAGTATGGATGATGTGCTTGTACATTGGTCTCGGTGCTAATTCAACTGCTTTTGCCAACACAGGAGCAATGGTCACTTGCATCAAGAATTTCCCTGCAAGTCGTGGTGTTGTGCTAGGACTTTTAAAGGGATATGTTGGTCTCAGTGGTGCAATTCTCACACAACTATACCATGCTTTCTATTACAACGACCCAAAGGCTTTGATTTTATTAGTGGGGTGGCTTCCCGCTGCTATAAATGTGGCTTTTGCACCTTTTATTCGGTTAATGAAAGTCGATCGGCAATCAAACGAACTCAAAGTGTTCTATAATTTCCTTTATATTACACTTGGGCTTGCAGGGTTTCTTTTGGTTATGATTGTAATTGAACAAAAAGTTTCTTTCACACAAAGAGAGTATGGTGGTAGTGCAGCCGTAGTGCTTTTCTTGCTCTTTCTCCCACTTGGTATTGTTATCATTGAAGAGTTCAAGCTTTGGAGGAGCAAGAGATTAGCACTAAGTGATGGTTCCCAGCTCCAAGTTATCACTGACAAGACCAAGACAGAAACTAATCCATCTCTACCACAAGCCTCTCCTCTCTCAGTAGACTTGCTGCTTGAACCAAGCACGGAAAAGCCAGTTTCGTGTTGGAAAAATATATTTTCACCCCCAGCGCGTGGTGAGGATTATACTATACTCCAAGCGCTCTTCAGCGTTGACTTGTTGATACTTTTCTACACGGTGATTTCTGGTGTTGGTGGCACTTTAACAGCCATTGACAACTTGGGACAGATGGGGACTTCTCTTGGATACTCACCACAAAGTATAAGCACTTTCGTGTCACTTGTAAGTATATGGAATTATCTTGGAAGAGTCATGGCGGGTTTGGTATCTGAATTACTTTTGAAGAAATACAAGATGCCTCGTCCTCTCATGCTCACTATTATTCTTCTTGTTGCATGTATTGGTCACCTTCTAGTTGCTTTTCATACTCCAGGGGGTCTCTATGTGGCATCGGTAATTATTGGGTTTTGTTTTGGTGCACAATGGTCAGTTGTGTTCACAACAATTTCTGAAATTTTTGGCCTGAAGTACTACTCTACTTTGTACAATTTTGGGTCAGTGGCTAGCCCAATTGGACTATACATACTCAATGTGATTGTCACAGGACATTTATATGATAAGGAGGCTAGAAAGCAATTAGCTGCTTTGGGACTCGTAAGGAAGGCTGGACAGGCTTTGAATTGTACTGGGGTTCATTGCTTTAGATTGTCTTTTATTATAATTGCTGCTGTGACTCTCTCTGGTGCTCTTGTTTCTATTATTCTAGTCCTTAGGACTAGGAAGTTTTATAAAAGTGACATTTACAAGAAGTTCCAGGAAGAGGCAAAGGTTGCGGAGAAGGAATTGGCATTTGCAGGACATTAATTTTGTTTGTGCTGTTGGTGGCATGGCAGTTGGCAAATGGTGGTTTGAGCCATTGACTTTCAACAACCTAAGATTGATTGCAAGATATATGGGTAAAGACTTTTTTATTTCAGGAAGATAATATTTCTTTTTTGACGTGGACCAACCATGTTCTTCCTCCTAATTTGGAACAGTTTCCTATATATAATAATTAATAATTGATTATATCTTCAATACAGTATACGTGTCCCTTACACAGTTACACTTTTTAAAATCACATGGTTTTTTAAGTTACTTACCGCTGTTGTTCCCTTGTTTCAAATCGCACACTTAATACTGAAAGCTTCTAAACTCTAAAGTTGTAATCTGGTTGATAAAGCAAAGTAGCAAACTATTAAAGACATATTGAGACTTGAGAGTAATACAATTCCATCACGCCATTCTTCAGCCTTTCTTAGGTCAATAGAGACTGGCTCTTAGGCTATTGCCTAAGGCCTCAATTAGGAAAGGCTCCAAAAATTTTATTAATTAGTAATTAACTTTACTAGGAAAAATAATAAAAAAATAAAGTATATATAAATTGTGTGTTCTCTATCATCCCGGAAAAGGTCCCAAAAATTGAGTGTCAATTGAAATTCTAAGTTGTATCAAAAAAGATTTTGAAAGTGAGTCGAATTATCATCGATAAATTTGTTAAAATTGTTTCTGCAAAAAAAAAAAAAAGTTTTTCAAAATTAAAATTGATTCTCACCAAAAGATAATCAAATGAAATGTAAATGTTAACCAAAAAGAAAACTTAAATAAAAAAACTTAATTAGTAATTTTGCATGTCAAAAAGCCTAAAGAATGTTTTTTTTTTTTTTTAGATTATAATGAAATTTAAATATAAAAAATAAAAACTCATTGAAAATTTTGTCTTAATCTAGCAACTTCTTTATTATTTTCTCCACATGTGAAAAAAAAAAAAAATACTCTTTACTAATTTAACTAATCTTATCTCCCAACATATTCTTTATTCTTTCTCTACTTTCATTTAAATATTAGTTCCTCATTCTTTTTAATAATTATTTATTAAGCCAAGATCAAAAGAGAAATGAGGAGAGAGAGAGAGAGAGAGGAAAGGAAATATCAAACAAATGGAGTGATATTAGTTTTTTAAGTTGGGGAATAGCTACAGTAGTTCTCTTGTTGTGAAAAGATACTATAGTATTTAATACAAATGAAAAGTATGAAAAAGAGCGGTTGAATCTCAATATTTTCAATTTAACTCTCTACAGGTGAAAAATAAAGCCAAATAGAATGATTGTTAGAGATGCTTTAAACCTTATAATCTATTGAGCCGACCTGAATAAAGATAAATATAGGGTGACTCATTTGTTACCTAAATGGGTTCTTGTTGCAATGTAAATGATTAAGTGGCTTAATCTGGCCTCCGTCTTGGCTCTGGCTAATTTTATACTTGATTATATGGTAATCATGAATTTCATTTCTTAACCACGTGGAGGAGCTAGATTAGGATCTATAAAAGTGGCCAGCTAAGAAGAAGTATGCAGACCGCAGCCAGAACTTTTTAAAACCTCTTCTAATTATATTATGAGAGAATTCAACAAAAAAAATATATATTATCAGAGAAAAGATAAATAAAATTAACAATTAGTATACATTAAACTGGACGTTTAGATTTGAAACAACCAATCATAAGCCATTATATGTAACGTTAACCGGACGAAAATTTTAGGAAATGGTGAAAAAGACAAACGCTTGTTGACTTTTCCACCCAACTTTTTAGATATAGATTTCAAACAACCAATAATAAGCCTACAGCTCTAGGTTGTGTCTTTTTTTAATTTACTATTTAGTTTTTAATACCACTTCTTAAAAGTTTAGTTTTTTATACGGCTTTATTTTTATAACTTTCTTTTAAACCAAATTATCCATAAAAATAAGTTTATTCATAATATGCGCATAATAAAGAGTTGAATTGGAGGGACAATATTTGGCCTTTCACTTACTCTTTATTTTATTTTTTATTTTGAAAAAAAGATAAGCTTATTTCATTAAAAGAACGAATCAATGGACAACAAATGTTCAAACGTGGGAGGAACAAACTCCATTCACATTTCAAAGTCAGCACAGTGTTGTGCATGACGAGCTAATGCGTGGGCTATATAAGGCAACGCTAAATATGGGAGAATTGGACTTTTTCCAAGTTGGATGATAAAGCTCTAATGTCGTCAATAATAAGTCCAAACATTTGATACCGGAATTACTAAGGATATCCCAACTAAAATGAAATTAGTATGGAAACCCAAATTGATAACCCGATTAATAAGGGAATGGCTGGATATATATGTGTTTAGAATATGGATTTGTGAATAGGAAACACTCAAATTTTAGGCTTACCACTCAATGGAATCTACCAATGAGATACAGAAACCAAACTCGCCACTCAAAGGAAGTCCACCCAAGGGATAAGAGTTAAAACAGAAGAAATCCTAAGAAAGCACAAAGCTTATTTTCTGAATATTCAATGTCTGCCTTATTCATTCCAGCCAAATAGCTTATATAGATGCTTAGAACAACCCTCTAAGCATAGGAAAACGAAATTACATTGAAGGAAATTCAAATGTTACTTAGGAACTAGACAACATAATAAAGACATACATAGAACTTGAAATAAAAGTAAATGCCTTGAAAAACTACAAATTAAAGGCTAGAATATTTCCAAGAGAGTGCAATAAATGCTGATTCACTTCTTGACGAATTCGTTCAAAATATTGGCTTGATTATCTGAATCTTCAAAATCATCATAATTGGGCCTTTTAACTTGAAATGGGCTGACTGAAGCTTCTGGAAAATGGGCCTTATTTGTTGGGCTTAGAAACACCAAAGTTGGCTTTTAGACCGGATTAGGTTTCTTGGACACACCTGTGTCATTCTCCCCCGGTTGATGAAGACTTGCCCCCAAGTCCACTTGGTCTTCTTGATCCTCATAGTAAGGAGAAAAATCTGAAACATTAAAGTTGCAGAAACTCCAAACATTGAAAGTTGTTGAGACACCATATTGGCTTGACAAATGAAACTTGAATGCAATCTTTCCTCGAAAAGAACCCCAATCTCATGTTTAAAGTCATCCTTGCCTCGATCTATTGGATTTCTAGTCAAAACTTTCCATCCCCTTAGATTCAGCAAGAGAAGTGCAACCAACATGCTACTCATCAATCTTTTCTCGCTCATGACAAACCTTGTTGAACGAATTCTTATTTGTAACTTGTTTTGCCATGGTGTAGCACAAGAAGCCCATGTTGGAAACAAATCACCATATTCATGAATTGATCCTAAATTTACTTCTTTGCTCAATTGTTGGATTGTAAATGACAAACCCATTCGAATTAATTCACGTTGCATAAAACCTTCCCATATAAAATCACCAATCTCTAAACAATTATCTTCAGTAAAATGAGTGACCTTTTGTATTTGAACAATGAAATTTTCATCATTGGTGTGAGTGATGGCCTCACCTTAACTAAATAAGGATTGATCATCATCTTCCACAATTTTTCTACGCATGAACAATTCACAATCTTCATCAAGGTACTCATCATAAATTGGCGGAGAATTCCAATCTGTAATATTGTCTTCTTTAGAGCACTCAAAATCATCATGGTGGTAGTTGGAGTGCTCACTCTCATGACTTTGAGTTCAAGAGGCTAGAAAGCAATGAAGGAGTTCATTCATTTCGAAATTTGTATTACCCTTATCATGGTCCTCCATGTTATATCCTTGTTGACGATGTTCAGCCATTAAACCAAAGCTCTGATACCAACTGATACCGGAATTACTAAGGATATCCCAACTAAAATGGAATTAGTATGGAAACCCAAATTGATAACCCGGTTAATAAGGGGATGGCTGGATATATATGTGTTTAGAATATGGATTTGTGAATATGAAACACTCAAATTTTAGGCTCACCACTCAATGGAATCCACCAATGAGATATAGAAACCAAACTCGCCACCCAAAGGAAGTCCACCCAAGGGATAAGAGTTAAAACAGAAGAAATCCTTCTTCTAAGAAAGCACAAAGCTTATTTTCTAAATATTCAATCTCTACCTTTTTCATTCCAGCCAAATAGCTTATATAGATGCTTAGAACAACCCTCTAAACATAGGAAAACGAAATTACATTGAAGGAAATTCAAATGTTACTTAGGAACTAGACAACATAATAAAGTCATACATAGAACTTGAAATAAAAATAAATGCCTTGAAAAACTACAAATTAATTTCCAAGAGAGTGCAATAAATGCTGATTCACTTCTTGGCAAATTCGTTCAAAATATTGGCTTGATTATCTGAATCTTCAAAATCATCATAATTGGGCCTTTTAACTTGAAATGGGCTGACTGAAGCTTCTGGAAAATGGGCCTTATTTGTTGGGCTTAGAAACACCAAAGTTGGCTTTTAGACCGGATTAGGTTTCTTAGACACACCTGTGTCAACATTGCATGGCTAGCACCTTCCTCCTTGATTGATCTCACAAGTCACAATGGTTACCGAATCTCCCTCAAATTCTCCCTCTGTAATACTGACTTCCAGAGCAAACTGAACCGCCCTTTTGACTTTTCACTTACTCAAGGGTGTGTTAATTACACGAAGAAGAATATTTCACTTACTAAATCTTACACATTATAAAAAGAAGAGTTGGACTTGGATGACATAATTGATTCCTCCAAGATTACAACGTAAGGAATCTTTAACTAACACGGTAACACCTAAAGCCCTCCATAAAATTTTGTGTTTAAAATATTTAATTTTCTTCTATTTTTACTCGCAAGTGTATTAAATATGCAGTTGTCATAATATAATACTTATAATGTTTATAGAGTAATGCTAGAAACATAACTTATTTTACAACTATTTATTTTTAAATTGACATGGCACTGATATGGCAATATACCACATCGGCAATTAAAACATTAAAATAACACGTCAGCATTAATTTAATAAAATCATTAAAATTTAAAAATTAAAAAAAACTAACCACAGGGAACCTAGCGTCACCCCCTTCCAGAAAAATAAAAACTGAATCTGAAACCATTCCCACCGGAAACTTCACATTCACAGCTCACTGTCACCGTTGGCGTCGGCAACCACCCACCGGAAACTTCACATTCACAACTCACTGTCACCGTTGGCGTCGACAACCACCCACCATCGTCGCACCATATAACCTAGTGGGTGGTTGCCGGCACTAGCGGTGGCAATGAGCTGTGAATGTGAAGTTTCTTGAGGGAATGGTTTCAGATTCAGTTTTTACTTTTTTGGAAGGGGGAGGCGCTGGGTTCCCTGTGGTTAGGTTTTTTTAACTTTATTTTTAATTTTTAAATTTTAATGATTTTGTTAAATTAATGGTGACGTGTTAATTTAGTATTTTAATTACTAATGTGGTATACTACCACATCAATGCTATGTCAGTTTATAAGTAAATAGTTGTAAAATAAGTTGTGTCTCTAGCATTACTCATGTTTATATATAGATAAATAGATAGATATCTAGATCAAGTGATTGTTCAGTAGTCCAGAACTACAAATAAATGCATAATCCCTCACTCACACGAATGGTGGGTCCCACTAGGCCTCCACATAAATTGTGGGTTCCCTTAATTAAATTCATGGTAGGACCTACCATTCTGTGAGATGAGGATTACGTATTTATTTATAGTCCAGAACTACTAAATAATTTTCCATATCCAAATACACAAATTAAAGAATTTGATACATATAGCGGATTTAAGGTGGGGGCAGTGGGGCTCGGCACATGCTCCCACTTAAAAAATTAAAAACTCTATAAATTAATTCAAAATTTTAAGATATTTTACATTTGTCCCTCTAAATTTTTTGTATTTGCCCCCACGGTGTTGTTTATATAAAAGATTATGGGATCACTTTAAAAAAAAAAAAAAAAAAAAAAAAAAAAAAAAAAAAAAAAAAAA
>BKZX01031973.1:0-21014 GCA_014362285.1 Fagus crenata
TCACTTTTTCTCCATCATTCACAGTTTAACATTGTAGAGTTGTGGCAAAAATTGTATCCCTAGATTTTTTTCTAAACAATAAAGTAGTATCCATGATAGGTTTATATGAGAACGAGTAATAATAACATGCTAATTAATAGTTGTAAAAATTATTGTATTAGACTATCAATAGTATTACTCTCTCTCTCTCTCTTTTTTTTTTTTTTTGTCTGTACTTATATTTTTATTGCTCTCTCCTTTGTCCCACCAAACAATGCAGCCTAACTGCAAGCTTTTACTCTACCTCAATTATGGAGGCTAAAAAAGAAGTTAAATGATGACTATTTTACACTATGTTCAGCAAAATGAATGGGGGAAAGAAAAAAGAAAGGGCACCATAGGTTTGGCCCCAATCTAAACATAGCCTAAGGCTTAGGGGCTAGAGACACATCAATGTGCGTTCTATTATATTAGTCCAACATAGTACCTATTTGGTTTTCATATTTATTGCATAACACTGGGAAGAGTAGAGGGAAAAGGGAGGGATTATCTAGTGAAGGAGAAAGACAAGGAAGAAGAGAGAACATGGAATTTCTCTTCCATCTAAATTGGCCATTTCTTTTCCTCCATAATCGGGAGGAAAAGGAGGGATGAGAAAAATCTAGATTCTAGGCCTAATTTTTAATTGTTGTGAGACTTCTCAATATAATCTTCTTCCATCCAATTTCCTCAAAGCAACCAAACACCAAAAAAGAAGATAATTGCCAAACATGATGTTAGAAAAGAAGAGAAAGAATAAAGGGTAAAAACAAAATGAATCATAAAGATAAAGCCCAAAAATCATTACTAGATTCATGATTCATTTCTTTCTCTCTTGTCCTTCATAACTTTTTTCCCCACGTTAGTTAGATGATATGACATTAGAAAGACCCTCTCATGTTGCTCACATGCCCTTTTTGACCTTGCCAAAAGCTAAACCCTTAGCAAATTATTCCTCACACAGAAATTCCCTCTCATAGACAAAGCATAATAAATTTTTCTTTATAATAGTCCTCACTTTTTTCGGTGGCTATGAATATATGAATCAATAAAGCAGAAATGCTTGAGAGAGCCAGACAATAAAAGTGATGTAGCTAGCAAGAAACCCCAGCAACACTAGCCACCTTCACTGGTTGGCTGTTCTAGTGGTCCCCCCTCTTCTCTTACCGACAAAACAATCAAACCAACAAATGAATCATTATTGATATAAAAATGAGTATTAAAATATATATAAAGAATGCAACAACAACAACTCCTCTAATATGTTCTTTCTCTCCCCCAAGAACATGATCATTATACCCAACTGTATCTATACCATTGAAAAGCTATTATACAAAAAAGAACCCCCAATAAATTTCTGTTCTAATAATAACAACTAATGTAACAAAAAAGAATTAAAGGTAACACTGTAGAAAGTAGAAGAAAGAAAGAAAAAATGTTGTCATTGCCGTGTCCTTTGCAACCTAGATCCAATCATTTTGAGCTCAAATTTCTTCACAGACCCGGCAGCCTCCCTGATTGCGGTGTCCAAAACATATGGGGTTTTTTCGAAAGTGATCTCTGTCGAATTGATCAGGTTCCGGCATGGTTCTCGTCTCACTGCTATGGTTCCATGATAATGGAAGTATTTGATTCGTCCCTCGGTTTTATGTGTTGTTTTACCTGCTAGGTTTTGTGACATATGCACCCCCGTGGCATATACATTGCGCGGTTGCACTGCATATTTGCGGTCCCTCCTAATCCCTTTCTTCACATCCCTATATACAAGCTTCTCAAAGCCCCATCTCCTGTAATTTTGTCATGACAAAATAAAAGGATGTGAACAAGATGTATCTCATGCCACATGTAGTTATCAAAACAAAAGTGATATTGTAGACAATCAATTATTTTCAACATTTACTTATCAAAAAAAATTATTTTCAACATTTCACTTGTTTGAAAGCTGTTTTTTCCTTGTCGTTTCTGTTGTTTTCGTAAACCAACATCTAATGTGTATGCATGAAGCATCTCAAGTGGAGCCAAGCAATCATTCAGCTAGCTAAAACCATCCATTACTATCTCTCACAATGACCTGTGAGAAACTACCAAAAAAAAAAAAATGATTTCCATGATCTACAATATAGACCGTTTCGAAAGAAAAAATAAACCCATCTCTCATTATGTCCCGACAAATTGCCAATGGCCTTGTGGCTTAATGATACTTCTCTTCTTTGAGAAGGTGGCGGCTTGAGGTTCAACCCACGGTAGGTGTCGTGTTTGAAGGGATTTATGAGATAAGGGACTAAGATACTTTCATGGTTTGTTAAAAAAGGAGAGAAAAAAAATGATAACAAATTGACCTTAAGTCTCACAATTTTTATTTCCTATTGACATCAGCAACAGTCTTAATCTCAAATCAGCGACATAATTAAAGGTTGGCCAAAATTCATCCTTTTATATTAGCATTGAAGTTTCTTTCACTACACTTGTAAAATCTTCATTCCCACAAATAACATCATGTTGAATATGATCGTTGACTCTTTTGCATATCTTATGAGAGAAGAAAACAACCTTGATTGAAGATTTTTTGTGATATTTCACTAAAACAAAAATATTCTTAAACAAGATGATTGATATACAATTATAACAAATTAAAAAAACCTAATCATGCATAAGGTACAATAACTTCAGAACAAAGTTCAAACCCACCCTAGTTCCACCGGCCCAAAAACAATGAATTGAAGGAAGAATCTATTATAACACTCGAAGAAAGTGCCAATAGTTTTAAATATATAAAAACACTCTGTCCAGAATATTTTCAACATCAAAGAAACATGTTCCCATCACTCAACCACCACAAGATTACAATGTGAACATTTTTTTTGTTTTTTGTTTTTCGATGATTGAGTTTGCTATGTGAACCTTTTTCAAGTAATTCACAAAATCTAACAATTCTAAAGAAGAGTCAATTCCTTCAAAATACACTACAATCTGAACACTCAAATCGGTGAATTTCGTGTCAAATAACACGGCAAGACTAATCCAACCCAAGAAATTACCATCTATCGAAGAATTGTCATCTTACAATACCTTCTATATCATCACCAATTAGACCAATTCAACATCAAATTGCACTAAATCAAGCTAAAATTCTCAACATCTCAAAAACCAAATTCCTCTAGCAGTTGTGTTTCTTAGTATTCTAATTAAGATCTAAATTAAACCCATAGTAAAATATGTCAAAAACTCTAATTATAAACAAAACCCATGCTAGCTAAGAACAATTAATCAAGAACACAAAGCAAGCAAGCATAATCATGTACCTGTAGGTTCTCCCATTAGGCTCGGACAAGCAGAGCTTACTACTCATAGGCATCTGCTCAATAGTGAACTGCGAATACTCCGAAAGCGAATCCATCACCGTCTTAATAGTACTCTTAGGAGGCACATAAATGTACTCATCGACATCAAAGAAGAACATCCACTTGGTCATGAACTTGTACCTATGCAAACAATCATTCACCACCATAAACTGGTTGTGATAGTACCCATCAAATCTCTCTTGCCCCCTTATATCTTGCAATGTCACATAGCCTTTCTCCATCCATGGTTTCAAAACCTCCAACACTTCCTCATGAACCCCACCAGCATCGTGTATAACAAAATGCGATCTTTCACCAAAAAGTCTCACATGGTAAGCCATCCATTCCCTCACTCGTTGTGGACTCAAACCGCCATACAAAGAAGACCCACAATAAAAATACTCATACTTTGGCTTTGTAGTGAACAAGGACAAGTCCACAGACCCTGGAGTTTCTGTCATAGCTTCAATGGTGTCTGTAACATTGAGGTTTCTGTCACCACCGCCAGATGTGGAGGCATAAAGAAACAATCTTCCACCGGAGTTGTCAACATTAATGGGTTGTGGAAAAGTGCAGTTAACAACCACAACAGTATAGACACGGCCATAGCCCCAATCAGGAAGGATCTTGTGGCCAACAATGGAGATGGGTTTGGAATTTGAAGAATTGAGAAATGGGACCCACTCACAACGGTAAGTTGGTTTAGCAAAGAAATGGAGTGGCTTAGAAGATAAACCCACAATGGCAAAAGTGTTAAGACCTCCTCTGTACGATCCCATGGTGACAAAGCTATATGCTGCTGCACCATAAGGATTGAAGGCTCGTTTGAGAGCACCATTTTCCAGCTTCTGGTCTTTTGGTGTTTGTGGCGGCGGTGGAGGTGATGGAGGTGGAGGTGATGGAGGTGGAGGTGGAAGAATGGCAGCAAGTGGTGGTGGAGCCTCCACCAGGTGTTGTTGTAGTGAAGGTGATGGGGAAGTTGTGGGTGGTGGGGCCACTTGAGAGACAACTCTAGAGATGCAAAAACGGAGATCGGAAGTGGAAATGGTGAAACGAGAAGGAATGAACTGAAAAAGTGTGGCTAAACTGCAGAGGATAACTAATGTTGTTAACAATAGTTTCAACTCTGCAGCAAAGTGCCACACTGCTCCAAATAACACCTTCTTCTCTTTCTCTTTCCCCATTAGGATTTTAGGAACTCTCTCAAGTCTCAACTTTGGCTTCTTGGGTCGGTCTGTGTTTATTGTGTATGTCTGTGGAGCTGAATTTCTCAATTTCTAGTCTAAATCTTCCAATCCGTGTTAGCTAGCTGTCCATGTTGTAATGTGTGAATAGAGCTGAAAAGTATGTGATTGGGTTATACGTCTATATTTTTGGGCTTAATTTTTGTAACATGAATTAAGAAGAAGGTTTGAGAAAGTTGAAGAGGTGGTGAATTATTATTAGGAGGTGACGGTGAGTAAAAGGTGAAATGGGAATTATTAAATTAGTATAGGTGACTGTATTTACATTAGAAAAAGGCGTGTCCAAAAAAGTGTGGGGCTCTAAGCCTCGACTGCTTTGCCAACAGTTGCCAACAGATAAGTCGCGGTGCAGGCTCTTGATTTTCTAAATGTTTATTGTTTTTGCCATCTTGTCCTTGCATTTTTTGCTATCTATAATTCCTAACACTAATTTTTTTTTTTTTTTTTGGATATTTAGTATCATCTGTAGCTCTTGCATCCCAAGAAATAATAGGATGATCGTATTTATAGGCATTAATCACAAATCCAGCTTTGGTCTAAAAATTATTTGATTGTTTTTTTTAATCAAATATTATAGTTGGTTTCACGTAATCTACAAATCAAATAAAAATTATATTTATTATTTCATTATTTGACCAATATTTTTACAAGTAGAAAATTTATTAGTATTGTCAAGTGAAAAAAAAAAAAAAAAACACACTTATAGTTCTTGCGGTGGTTGCTCTCTTTCGTAGCATCACTTGAAGATCTCGAAATCAGTGATTTGACTTTGGATCAACTAGTGAGTAGTGACATGGGATAATCGTTGTACTTATGCGTTGGACGTAATGTTGTATATTCCGTTCCATTTCGACTAGAATGAATGGAAAATCTCGTACCGGCATGCAAATCGGTACGAGGCACCCCCATGTTCCACCTCGGCCAAAATTTCGGCCTATTTCGGCCAGTATATGTAATCCAGTTGGAATAATTGTTTGGCTTTTTATTTATTTATTTTTTCTCTGCTCTCCTTCTTCAGTTCTTCTCCGCCCCTTCTTCTTCTTCTTCTTCTTCTTCCTTCATCTCACTCCTACACCTACACACATAAGAGTCAGTAAAAGTGGTGGTGGACGCCGTAATGGGTTGTTGGTGAGAGTAGAATCGGCGACGGCGCTGCAGGTGGAACAGGTGGGAGGAAAGATGGTGGTTCAGCTGGTAGGTGCTTTCAACGAGCTTACAAAGAGTACTAAGAAGGAATGGTTTTTGGTTCAAGTGCCGTGCCCCTCTTCCTTCTTCTTTTTTCTTTTTTCTTCCCAGCTCTCTCTCTCTCTCTCTCTCTCTCTCTCTCTATACCTTTTCTTTACTCTTTTTTTGTTGACTTTTTTGTTCAAGTGCAGCCTTCACGTGATGATATTAGATATTTGTTTGAAATTTTTATTGCATTTGTACTTTGCTGTGTTATGCACTCTTTTGTTTATTTATTTATTTATTATTTTTTTAAGTAATATTTCTTTAGGTTTTATTTTTATATTTCTATTACATTATTCAAATACAAGTGCATAACATTATTATTAGTATTAAGATTGATATGGACTTATAATTTGAAAGATTCTTAACAAATTATAGGTTTTGATGAATAAACATATAAATAAGTAAATATATATATAAAAATATATATATAGTAGTAAACCTGAAATGAAATGCCGGTATTGACCGGTACCGAAATATACCATTTCAATGGCCAAACCGAAACGGCCATCGAAACAGAATATACAACTATGGTTGGACGTGGTTGTTTTTGTCAATAAAAAGCTTTTAAGGATATTTTTTAACAAGCCTTTAAGGATTTGTTAAAATTAGAATTTTTTTTTTTAATCATTCCCATACTAATTAAAAAAAAAAATTCTAATATTAAAAAAAAAAAAAAAAAAAAACATCATTCCCATCCTATGTTTATTTCTAGCATGCCATCCTAATTTGAACTTCTAAAAAGAGAAGCCAAAAGTTAAATATGGAGAGTAATGAGGTGATTTTGAAAGTGTCAAAAACCATTAGGAGAAGAAGGACATCAAAGAAATTAGATTCCCAATGAACACTAAAGGAGTGACACGTGGCAGACAGTCTGCAAAATAATACAAGTCCCTCTTCTTCTCCCATTCCCATTCGCACATGAGGCTGAGGCTGTCAAAGACATCTGTCCGAATGGGTTGTCTTTGTCTACTCCACACGGTACAACTATTGTTGGGACCACTATTTTTCAAGATTAATGATTTCAGATTAATTCATTAATTAATACATAATTATTAAATAAAACTAGTACTTACAATGCATTCAATCTCAGTTAACAAAACGCGTGGCTTTCAGATGCTTCGTGGACCCTTCCTAGCATCACATGTTTTTATCGGTGATTTTTATTTTGTAATAATAATAGTACGTGGGAGAATTGCAGATCCGCCACCGATTCTTCCTGATTTTGTGGCCATTTTATTTTTTATTTTTTTGTATATGAATCATGCAATTTCCCACCAAAATAATGATAAAAATATAGATTTAGATCAATTTGTTTTGACTTAATATATTTTTTTGGGTACCTGTAGTGAGAAAGTATTTTACTATGTTTGGTATCAACTATGCCACAACAAGATACTTTTTCGTAAAATTTTGGTCAAATCACAATTATTTTTTGTTGACCGGGAAAAACATCTCTTTATGGGACTAAAACATTTTCAGTCTCAAGAGAACCAAAACTCATTTTCGCAAATCTCAAGATAACAAAATTCTTTAGAACACCGTATTCTCACTCAAGATAACAAACGTTTAAAACCTATAAAATAACAAAAATATCCATAAATGGATCGAAGGGAGTTTTGGTAAAAAAAAATGCATTTTTTAAAGTTATTTTACTAAACATGACCTGTTGGAAGTTAATTTGTAAAATATATCTTATTTTTTGTAAAAACAAGATTAACTTCAATTTTGTCTTTTGTTAGAATTTGTCTTTACAAAAGATAAAATTGGTATTGATCTCACAATTCGGCATGGTCATTTTGAAAATATCTCCACGTGCATCTTGTCTTTATAAGAGACAAGATTCAAAAAAAAAAAAAATTTCTTCCAATCTTGTCTTTTCGGAAAACAAGATTCAAAATTTTATTTGAATAATGAATCTTGTCTTTCCTAAGGACAAGATTAAGCCATTTTTTTTTTTTTTTTTTATAATTGCCAAACACTAGATTGGGTAAGAAAAGAACATTGTTTTATTAAAATAATGTTTTTAATAATTTATTATCAGCCTTTTTTTTTTTTTTTGAGAAGCAGCAATTTATTATCTAGTATACATATTATACACCATTAATAAGTTGCATGATCCAACAAACTTTCGACTAAGAATTACTAATATACATATTATCTAGTACAGTTACTCTAAAGAAAGTTTTATTAGAATAATGTTATTCCCACAAATAATTCGCAATCTTTTTTTTTTTTTTTCATTAAGTTTGAAATATTAATACCTCATGACTTGTACATTACTTAAAAATAAAAATAAAAATAAATAAGTCACAGTCATCTTAAAATAAATTCTTGTACCATGAGATTCTATTGTGTTCATACTTAAATATGTGTTATTTGTCACTAACATGTTTTAATTTTCAATTGATTTAAATAAGTTTGTCCATAACTCCAATTATCATCTATGTTCACTACAACGGAGAAATGATTGTCGGCCATGAAGGACTTCAGTATCAAGGGAAACATGCAAAGACAAAGATTATTCGATTAAAACATAGTATTTCGAAGTTGAGTAAACTGAATAAGCAAATATGCAGTGCATAAGGAATGAGATGGACTAGATAAAATTCTGCATCAATTTAACGAATATAATAGATGAGAAAAATGATAAAATGAAAGAATATTATTATAATGTATCTAATATCTCCCAAGACAAAAATAAAAAATTTTTATATTAAAGGAACATAGCAATTAGCTAGCCGTTTATGCTTCTTTTTTCTTCTTTTTTTTGAGTTGAAATGATTAAAAAAAGTTTTTGGCAACCTACTATATCCTTGTAGTCCATCATTTACAATAACTCTTGTGTAGACTAATAACAAAACTAAAAAAATACTGTATAGATCACTTATAGATTGTTAACACATCACTTATAAATTGTTAACATGGTTGGAATGATGATGAAAAAAAAAAAAGGTGGGGAGAACTAAAAGGCTAAGGAAAAAAAAAAAAAGGAGATATACAAATTAGAAGAGATACAAAATTGTTATGATATAATAAATACATAAGATCATCTAATAATCTCCAGCTGGAAAAGATTCAACATGGCTTGAAGCAGGCTAGAGATTAAATTTGATATTAGCAATACTAGTATAGAGGGAAGCGTGCTCCTTTCCATCAAATACCACCTTCTTCCTCACAGCACTAACCTTTCCCAACACCTATCAAACCATGAGTGAATCCACTATCAACAAATTTATAAAGGAACTATACACACAGTCACAACATGTCTAGTGGTATAGATAAGAATAAGCTATAACTCCCATTGTTACCATGAGATCAATTATTTAACCCAACAAAATCAATTTTAGCTAATCCACATGAAAACTTCAACATGGACAACCACAAACGCCTCATTACAGATACTTGTTTTTTACGCCGCAAGTTGAACTTAATGGTCTTTCATAAATGTATAATGAGTGAGCTAAAATGAGCACAGGTGGACGAAGTAAGTGGTATTGTCTATTCACGTTTCTTTCGTGTGATAGCCAAATTTACTAATTTAGGATACCAAACCAATTCAGTGTTATTGACTATAAATAAAAGGTAAGCAAAATCTCGGTTGTTAAGCAAATATAGTCAAGCAGAACTACAACAAAAAAATTTGAACACCCTTAAACCAAATAACACAAAAAAAGGCCAACCCACAAACACAATAAAACTTTAGAAAGATCCACTTCCATTGAGCAATAGGATAACCTAGCTTTTATTCAATCATGTACCTACTCACATTCTGTCTTGTGTGAGACATGGTATAAAATAAGCATATTTACGTAAATCCACATGTAACCATCACAACATAGTTCTTAAACTCTAGTAAAATAAGCAGATTTACATAAAATAAATAGATTTATGTATTCATACCGATGCAATCCACATGTAACCATCACAACATAGTTCTTAAACTCTAGTATCCATGTATTATGCAAAAATATAGCATAATCTCTCATATGAACAAGAACAGAATGTGTTGAGAGCACTTTTGATCACCATGCACTAACAATGTCACAAACATATCATAAAAACACTTTTGGATTTTTTTTTTCTTCATAAATTAGTAAATTTTATTGAACAAACAAACAAAACAACAAAGCAAGGTCCTAAGACCATACAGATCAAAATCTAACAAAACAAAACAAGTTCCACCAGAGCACTAAACCAGAGGCCTAAACTACACTATATTAGCCTATACATCAAACTAAGAATCAAATATATTATCACTTTTGGAATTTCATGAACCTCCATAATAGTTGTAAGATTTTTTGGAACACTTCTAATTTCTATCTAGCAAGTATATCCATATAATTTCATTAAAATATATTATCACACAACAAACTCACAACACTAGTTACTTTACATTAGATGGCAATAAGTAACAAGTAAAAACTCACCCAATAGTAGACATATTCAGCTCATTATTTGAAAGGGATATTGTTATCATTGACACATGCCTTGTGGTTTCCAATCTGTGACAACAATTAAAGAATAAAGTCATCATAATGTTTATAATCATAAAAGAAAAAAAAAAAAATTGCAACGCAGCAAATCTTTCTCAAGATAAAGATCAAGCTCCTCTTAAGGAAGCAGACCTTCCTCTAGGGGCTCCATGTATCAGTTATGTCTCTGAATCCAATTGAAGTAATCTGACGAAGACCAACATTTTCTCTCTGCATAAACATAAAAAAAGTCCAATTGAAGGATATTTGGATCTCAATAAATAAATTTAAAAAGGTTAAATTCTCAATACACTGATATGCAAGGGTAAATATAACCTTGATTAATTCCACAATTGTCACAGTCCTGTGGAACTCAATGTCATCATGCATCATAAACACACAAAATATGCACAAATTTCCTTAAACATCCCTTATTCTTGAAATCCCTAAATCTTAAGCCATCAATTCCACAAATTCAAAAATAGAAGACAAAAAGTTAGGTTTGGATAGTTACCTTCAAAGGGCGATAATCTGGTGAGAATGAGGCCAATTGAGTTCCGGCATGTGAGGTGGCAGTGGATGGGTGAGTGGGCTAAGGGCTAAGAAATTTAGGGTGAAAGAGAGAAAGAGAGGAGGCGCTAGGGGTAGTGGGCTGCGAGATAAGAACGACGAGAGAGAGAGAGAGAGTGAGACAGAGAGAGGTGGCGATGGGCTGAGGTTTGAGGGCTAAGAATAGAGAGAGAGAGAGAGAGAGAGAGAGGTGAGCGTGAAGCAGAGAAGAGAAATAGGCCTTGAAAAAAAAAATTTGAATCGATCTTGTCTTTACGACACACAAGAAAGGCTTTAATCTTGTATTTCGTAAAGACAAGATTCACTTAGTAGGCCATCATTTCCAACTCAGCACTAATCTTAGCTTTTTAAAAAACAAGATTAGTCCAATCTTGTCTTTCTTAATTACAAGATCTATTTTTCAAATTAAGTTGCTACAAGTTATGTTTAGCAAAATAATATTAAAAAATGTAATATTTTGAAAAAAGGGCCATGGATCGAATCGTAACAATGTTATAATTAATTTAATAATAAAATTGATTAAATAAAAAAATCTAAAGATAAGTAATGCCCGTTTGGTGACACTTTTAAAAGGAAAAAAAATGTGTGTTTTCAAACTTTAATAAGGTTTTGCGCATTTGATAACATATTTGTTACTATACTTTTTGAGTCAAAACACACATTTTATAACCGGAGCTGGAAGCTCCATTTTGGTTTCATGCACATTTTCCAAACAGGCCATTATATATATGTTGTCTATACTATATAGATTTTGTTAGATTATCCTCAAAAAGATCACAGATAAGTTTGCATCAACATTAATATCTAAGGTTGTCTCCAATTTGATCTAGATTCATTAAGTTTCTCTCTCTTTTTTTTTGGTAGTGAATTAGAGTTCAGTTCGGTTTTAACTTTTAAGTTTAACCACTTTACCTTGATACCTTCGCGTTTATAGGAAACTAAAGCATCAATTTTTTTATCATAGTTTGCTAGAGGAAAATTAAGCATCATTTTTTTTTTTTATGCTAAAGAAAAGTTAAGCATCAAATTATTGAAATAATAATTTAAAGTCCTGCTACGCCAGCGGTACCATAATTGAATGGGACCCTAAGGGGAAAAAGGAAAATGTTGTTTTCACGAATCTTACAAATAAAATAATGGATAAATTAGTAAAGCTCGAGAGGGCACAACATATAAAGCAAAGAGGGGTGAAGATAGATTCGGTTATTGCTATTTGCTATATATTCCTAAGTGGCTAGCTAGATTTGGGCTAATTAGCCAATATTCGAAGTAGGATAGGAAAGATTGAGGATGTATCCTATTTATTTCTTAAAGTTAAGTCAGATCCCCACCGCAAAAGCTCCTGAGAAAGGACACGGATCAAGAATAAGTACACAGTGTCAGTGTGTCACTACTAATTCCAATCCTAACAAGCTCAGGCTTTATGTAGAAGTTTCCATACAAAAATGATAATTTTATACCTCCCCGTCTCAAGCTCTAGTTTTTATACGTGCTCCGATGAGCTCTAGAATTTTGAATGGTCAAAAAGTTATATAACCCCTAAAAATCTTTTTTGAACACATTTTTCAAATGTTTTTCAAAATAGAACATGTGCCGTATGAGAGTCGGTGTTGTAGATTTTTAATTAGGGAAATGTTTCTTTCACACCCTGTGTGAAAGTTACTGTTTCACACCCCCACTAAAAGACAAACCCGCTATCCCCGGTTTGCTATTCCAAGTTCCACTATCCGTGTAACCAAACACCCATTTTTTCTCATTTTTTCTGAAATTTTCTCTCTCCTCCCGAATGCTCTGCTCTGCTCTGCTCTCTCCTCCCGAATTTTCTGCTCCTCCTCTCCCCGATCTGTCCTCATGAAGCCATGGATCTCTCTCCCCCGAAGGTTTTTCATGCATTGAAGTTTGAAGTTTGAAAGATTTGGGGTTTGAAAGTGTTGATTTGACGTGATCTGATTTGTATTTTAAAATTTGGGTTCTCTATTTCAGTTTGACGTTTGTCCACATTTGGGGTTTGAAAGTGTTGATTTGAGATCTGATTTGGGTTTTATTTGGGTTTGGGAATAACGAAGTTTTGATGTTTGAAGTTGGGGTTTGATTGTATTTATGAGGGTTTGGATGATTTTGTTAGGGTTTGAAATAATAAAAGTTAAAGGTTTGGTCGGGTTCAATATTTTTTTGAGGGTTTGGTTGATTTTGGTTGAGATTGGAAATAATAAAGTTTGGTTTTTTGATTTTGAAGTGATTTTGGTTGGTTGAGATAAAAATTAATAAAATTGTTACAAAAATGCCAAGAAACATGTTTAATAGATAGCAAGAAACATGACCAATTCGTATGAACATGTTTAAATGTTCATGTGATTTTCTGGAAAATGTGGACAAAAACATGGAATTATGGACAAAAACATGACATTGTGGACAAAAATTTCGAGTCTACTTATGAACACTTAAGTAAACCCAGAAATGTTCATACAATTTTCTGGAAAATGTGGACAAAAACATGAAATTATGGACAAAAAAAATGAAATTATGGACAAAAACATGAAATACACTTTCTGAGTTCACTTGAATGTTCATAAGTAGACTCGAAATGTTTGTCCACAATTTCATGTTTTTGTCCACATTTTCCAGAAAATTGTATGAACATTTCTGGGTTCACTTAAATGTTCATAAGTAGACTCGAAATTTTTGTCCACAATTTCATATTTTTGTCCATAATTTCATGTTTTTGTCCACATTTTCCAGAAAATTATATGAGGTTCACTTTAATGTTCATAAGTAGATTCGAAATTTTTGTGCACATTTTCCAGAAAATTGTATGAACGTTTAAACATGTTCATATGAATTGGTCATATTTCTTGGCATCTATTAAACATTTTTCTTAGCATCTTTGTAACAATTTTGTCATTTTCTATCTCAACCAACCAAAATCACTTCAAAATAAAAAACAAACCAAATTTTATTATTTCCAATGTAGACATGGCAATAGTTTGCTCCTGGGTATTTGTTTGAACATATGTAGTCTCACCACAATTTGGGAAACATTTTTAGACATCCTTTTTTTATATCTTTCACAAGAAGTAATGTGAAGATTCCAATGGCAATAGGTTGCTCCTGGTAACATTAAATATAAAAGAAACTCATGGGTAACCTAAAATATCCAACCAATTTCACCATTTCATTTATTTATTTACTCCATTTAAAAAAAAAAAAAAAAAAAGATATTGTTTCTGTTCACTACCTTTAATAGAATCTCAAGTATAGGAAGAATAGAGTTTTAAATACAAAAAGTATAAACGTAACTACAAAAATAACAAATGTGTGTCAAAACATAACAACTATATGCCGGTAAAGAATTGGACAGCCGCAAGCACAGTTTCAGCTTTGTACAGCTTTGGGCAGCAAGGAAGTGTAATACAATTCTAGTAAAATGCGTTCCCTTATTCTTGGGCAATCAGCCTACAAAACATAAAAGAGATTTATAAATTATTGGTTAGTTGTTTTGACTTAAAATGAATGCATTAATGCATCATGAAATGAAGGTGTGGAAAACATACCTCTTTGAACTGTACTATCTTGTTTGAAAAAATCAAGGATTCCATGAATGTCAACATAAAAATGCCACAGTCGGAACTGGAAAAATTGAGGCAAAAGTACATAAAAATCAACATTGATCAAAATAATTTATGGAAATTATGTCTTTCCTTATTGCCAAGTTAGGCTATGAACCACTTTAAGCCAAAAAGTAATGTCCAGCAAAACCATTTCCAATTGTTTATATATACTATAAGATATTTCTTGTAGCTTGAGCAACTAACATGTTAAAATAAAGTTCAAAAAACCATGAAACACCATGAAACAAAAAGACAAAGCTTAAAGATAAGTGTTTTAATGCTCACCAACTGCCCTTGAACTCTCTCACTCTCTCTCTCTCTCTTATCCCACCTCTTAAGTCTCACTATTCTCAGCTTACAGGTTCAGCCTTAAAGACCCATTTCCTTTCTTTTTTGATTAAATTTATCTCTCTCTCTCTCAGAAAGGATGAGTAAACAAGATATCATGAAGATGCAGGTACACCCTAAAACTGTTTTCATGTTCTATGTTCTGAAATGAAGCTATTTAGGACTGTTTTTGGATTCTTGTACTGTTTCTCAATTGACACCAACATGTACCATAGAAACCAACATGTACCATAACATCCATAGAAACCAACATGTACCATAACATCCAACAAGCTATTTATATTTTTTTGTAACTATTTTTCATAACATCCATAGAAACCAACATGTACCAACAACCTATGTAACATCCATAACATCCATAGAAAGTGTGGACAATTATCTTTAAGTTTGGACATTATTGTCCACATTTTCTGGTAAATGGTAATAACATTGAAGTGAACCTAGAACCAACATAGCAACAATTACATTTGAGGTCATGATAGATATTGGTACTTACGCATATTTATCTTGGGTCGGTATGTCATCCTTGTATTGTAGGAGCCATGTATGGACATCCGTATGCTTCAACGAATCCATGCATATCTGCTCCAAAGCTTTTCTCTATGATGCAAGCAGCAAAAAGTAGTATCAGTGGGATATAATACTGGGTTAGCAAAAAAATTGAAATGAAAAACAAGTGTTTACCAATGTTGGTGCCAAAGCTCTATGGATTGCAGAAGGCAAAGAATCAAAAAAATAGAAAACTTTTTGTAGACAATCTACAACCATCATAACAAAATGGCCATTGTGGCATGCTGGGGCAAAAATCTGCATTAAGAAACACGAAAGGGTAGGTCATACACATGAAAATAGATATGTAACAACAGTTTTTGACAAAATGAAAGTCGGAGGTCTCTATAATTACCCGGTTGCAATTTGTCGGCATTGAGCGTACCCAACTAGGGCGGAACACGGCTTCTGGTTTAGGCTGGTCTTCTTGGATGGGTTGTTTACCCTTTCTTGTTCTTTTCCCTCTTTGTGTTGAGGTTGATGGAGCCATACCCAAGACCGTAGTCTGCATAAATCATAGTTAGTTATTTGTTGAAAGAGCTCACTGTATTGACATCATGCATAG
The DNA here is from genome assembly GCA_014362285.1 of Fagus crenata. Lineage (NCBI taxonomy): Eukaryota > Viridiplantae > Streptophyta > Magnoliopsida > Fagales > Fagaceae > Fagus > Fagus crenata. Next base: position 15,946 of record BKZX01031973.1, read on the forward strand.
TGTAAAAGTATGAACAAGTATTGGCCAAGGTTGAAATTTTGTTATTTTACCCCGCCATGGACGCTTATTACGAAGTTGATGTACGGTGGAGGATGGCCGGTTTGGGTGAGTTTTCGCATAAGGACATTCCTAAAAGCGTCCACCACCTGCGTGTGTCACACTTGCTTAGTAAACGATGTGGAATTGTAAAACTCATGTCTCAAATATGCAATAAATAAAGGATCTAAAATGCAAAATGAATATGTAATTACCACGGTGGATATCCACCTAGAACCATCGTCCTGAGCTTGATCAGCTAACAATGATGACACCTCTCGACCCGTGAGGTCATATGTGTCGGTCGAGATTGCCATCTCATTGCTATCAACCTCGTTGGGCCTAGAAAATTTTAAACGTGTTATAAACCAGTATGAGGTAATATTGATAATCACTTCATAAATCATTACATAATTGAAAGAAGAGATTGTTACAACCTTTTCCTAGTGCCCTGCCTTTTCGGAGCCCCCCATTTCTTCCTAAAATCAGCCAAGACAGCCTCATCAGCAGCTGTTGGCTGGTATAGGAAATGAGCATCCACCCACTGCTCATGATTTTTCAACATGGAGTACATTAAGTTATTTCATATGTGATTTTTAATCAAAAAAATAGTTAAAGCATGAGCATTTAACCCAACATAAAGTAAGCATGAGCATTTAACCCAACATAAAGTTAAATGACATATGAACCCAACATAAAGCAACAACATATGGAGTACATAAAGTTAGTTCACATGTGATTTTCATATGTCATTCATAGTGTTTCATATGTGATTTTCATATGGAGTACATAAAGTTAGTTTATCATTACACAACACACGTACCTCATTTATAACTGGTTCCGAATGGGGGGCCACTATCATTAGATTCTTGTGGGCTCGTGTTTTCGCCCTTGAATACGTCACACCAGTGGCCCCCTTTGATGGTGAACTCACCAAATCCACCATAGCTGCAGCTGCCTCCCCTGCATTGTCTTGCTTTGATGGTGAGCTTGCCACGTCCACCACCGCCACCTTGGCCTTCTTTTTGGCAGCTTTGCCTCTCTTGGCAGCTTTGCCTCTGTTGGCAGCCTTGGACGGTGAACTTGGCAAGTCCACAATGGGGGTTTGAATGGGCAGCTGGCTTTTTGAGGGTGGGGGCTGGCTGTGTGAGGGTAAGGGTGGGGGCTGGCTTTGTGAGGGTGAGGGTGGGGGCTGGTTTGGTGAGGGTGGGGGCTGGTTTTGTGAGGGTGAGGGTGGGGGCTGGTTTGGTGAGGGTTGGGGCTCGTTTGGTGAGGGTTGGGGCTGGTTTGGTGAGGGTGAGGGTTGGGGCTCGTTTGGTGAGGGTTGGGGCTGGTTTGGTGAGGGTGAGGGTTGGGGCTGGTTTGGTGAGGGTTGGGGCTGGTTTTGTGAGGGTGAGGGTGGGGGCTGGTTTTGTGAGGGTTGGGGCTCGTTTTGTTGAATAGTGGGGCTATTCTCTAGGACCGCGGCCACCAAACCCTTCACATGGTCAAGCTCGTCCTTTAAGCGCCGAACTTGTCGTGCTAGAGCTTCTCGTTCAGCCCTCTCAGCTTGGAGCTCTAGCTGCAATTCATTGGACGGCGCTTGAGGAATTGAGCTTGGTCCAGCCCCATCAGCCCTCACCATGATTGGGTGCGAGCTGCCATGGGTTTCTTGCAAGGCTTCCATGGCTTCTTCTACCACATTGAAGTCTTGCTCCCACGGCATTGCTACAAGCACGGACAGCACCTGCAAAGAACAAGATATATGAATTAGAACGCTAAAATACTAACATATAAGATCTTTATAAGATATTAACATGTTTATTAAACTAGTATGCAACTTTAGTGTAAGATACTTACATTGGCACTCTTAGTAAAGGCCTCGCTTGCCTTCTTAGTATACATTCTTTGGTGCGTCCATGCTAAAAATCTTGGGAAAGGTTGGTTAATTTCAGCATTCTTCAAACCAACCCCCAAGTGCTCGCATGCCCATATCTGCAAAAATCATGACATCAATGGCAAGTTTAAGAATAAAACAAAATTTAGAATGGTTGTCATGTAAACAATGAGGATAAAAAAAATTTTACCTGAAGCAAGGCAGTGCAACCTTGAATGTGCAAGTTGCCTCTACCTTTTTTCGCTTGCATCGATGAAGCTGCGCGGCTTAAACCACTAACCAAGAAGTCATACACTGCCTTCCCCCATGCATATGTACCTAGGTTGGCTCTATCATCAAGCAATGGTAGGAGGCTTGGGTTGACTTTTTTGGAGGTGGTGGGAAACAAAAAATAACTAAAGACTAGGGCAATGTACAACCTAACCCTATTTGGGACTTGTATGGAAGTTTTGGTGAGCAATGTCACCAATTTATTTCGGTCTGGTGAAGTTGTCTTCAAATGCCTATCTAACAATTTCTCCACCATAGACCCCCCAGAATGAGATTGGTTCAAATCAATTGGCTCTCCCCTCACAGGCAACCCCAAGATGAGGGCAATGTCATATAGGGTGAAAGGTATGAGCCTATCACCCACTTGGAATGCACGTGCATCGGCATTCCACCTTGTAGCCATCACTTCAAGGATCCGTCCACTTGCCTCAATGTTGCAGTGGAGATTCAGCAACCACCCAAATGGAGTGGTTTGCAGCTGGCTCTTGCATTCTTCAGCTAAGCTGTTGTTAACCTCCATCAATTTGGTAACACTGCACTGATGGCGAATACGAGGTGCAGCTTCAACACTCGCCATTGCCTTGGCCACATGCAAAATGGAAATCCATAGAATTAGAATATCTCATAAAATCATTCACTTTAAAAGAAACAAGAAGATATAGAGGATAGATGCTAACAAGAATAAGCTCATCCAAAGACACTATGTCTTGAAGCCAGCATGTCACACAAAGATACCAATAGATTTATTGTAGGATTCACACTATTCCATTATGTAGTAACAAGTTTCATGTGTTCTACATGTAACAAATTCTTATTCTTTCTGTTTTTGGCACTCTAATCATCTTTACCCTAGTAGTAATGCCAAGACAAGGATGCTGTATAAAATGTATGCCAATTGAAGCACTATTATACAGAAAATGTGAAAATTGTCCAGAATACCCTTAAATTGTCCAGAAAACCCTAACATTGTCCACATTTTAATCACAGTTTAAACTTGTGGCCATTCCAAACATATTTGTCACATTCAAGTCAACCTATGACCACACACACACAAAAAAAATAAAAAATAAAAAAACAATATCAGTCATCACTAGTACTATATTTACTATACAAGTACTTGGCACACATGGCTGGACAGGTATTCATTTGTCTTCTCTCTTACTTAACTCATTTGGGTTTGTTTTTCTTTCCATGTTTCTCAGCTGGTTCTACAGTAATTTCCAACTCAATCAGATTGAGCTAACCCAACTTGCATAAACCAATTTTGGTTCTAATTTGACCCCCAAAGTCAAATCAGTGCCAGTCTCTTAACCCATATAAATGTTGTCTATGTTTATATATATAACCAATATAGACTAAATCTAACAATAAACCGCTTAATTCACACTAAATGCAATTTCAATTATATTTTCCTGCACCACATAAACACAAGCTGTTTGATCATATAAGAAAGAGAAAACACATATTACAAATGATTGATCTTAGCTAATTGGTTATATATATAACAGCAAAATCATTGCTTAAAAGAATTGGATATAACAGCAAAAATCATTACAGCAGAGAGGAACAGAAAGCCACAAGTGTAGATGTAAGGCTCTTGATAGTGTCTAAGATATCATAAAGATTAACATTAACAGTGTTGGTGAAAGTGTGAGGTGCAGTCAAGTGCAAAGTGCAAGTGCAAGTGCCTTCTAAAGGGAACATTAAAAAAAAATTGTCCAGAATACCCTTAAATTGTCCAGAATACCCTAACATTGTCCACATTTTAATCACAGTTTAAACATGTTTTGTTTTATTTATCTTCTTCATGGAACTCTCTTATTCCTTTATATATGCTCATACAACAATATCCATTAACTGAAATCAGTAAGGAACTTGCCACTGGCTAAGAAAGTAATAGCTTTTAACTAATTTTACTAATCCAAATGAGCATATAGAGTACAAGACAAATAATACCAGAACGTAGGTAACAATATTCTCAAACACATAGCAAACACATAAGTTTCGTGATGGAACTAATCACACCCTAGAAGGTTCCCAGAAGAAATAATGTCATGTTTTGTTACTCCCTATTATACATATAGGATAGAAAAAGGAAAAGAAAAAAAAGCACAATTGTTTAGTATTAATTAGGTTCTTCCAATCCCATTTTGTGCAAGACAGAACACCAGCCATAGGTTCTTCCATAGGATTGACCAACATAATGTTCATATGACTTTATTATATTGATGGAGTAAAAGATATACTTTTCTTAGAATACCTACACTAGAGTAGTCATTTTCATTATGCCTAATTTCTGCTTCAATTCAATATGTAGGTCTGACCTGTGGCATGGTTTATACCACATCATTTACATGATCACAAAGAGAATATGCTCATCTCTTGAAGTGGAACTATAGACAGATCAAATCTCACCTTCATAAAAGATAGGATTTTTTGTTCTTTGGGTCTTGAAAGATAGAGATAATTAAGGCTGAAACAATTAATTGTCTCTTGCCTTGTAACTATGGTCCTAATGGACCTTCAGTGGACCAAAGAGAAAGAGAGACATACTATTTGAAACTCATTCTAATTCAAGCACAATGGGCTTTTGTTTAGAAAGAGCTCCAAAGAAACATGACCTTACATGCTTAGTTCAGACTTCTTTGGAGGAAAACAGTGACTTTAACAACCAAACTGTAAGGTTGATTGTCTCTTTAGGGGACATCCGATAAAGGTGGAACAGGACTGTAGATTTTTTATTTGATAAGTAAGGTTGTAAATTTCATAGTCCAACCAAGAAATGCAATATTCTAAGCTAGGGCCTGCATTTAGATTTGAGTCTTTTAATATTTAAAACCTTGTATGAATCATGTAAAGTCTAACTGTGCACATATATTAAGAATAA
>BKZX01031974.1:0-21568 GCA_014362285.1 Fagus crenata
ATGATGAAAGTCAAGCCATTTGCCCACTTTTCAAAAGAATACGAAAGTAAACTGGTCAACAGAGACTAATTTAGTTTAAAGTAGCCATGCCCATCAGCCCATACTCGTATGATCAGTCATTCTTCATGGAAAAGGTTTAGTTTAGTTTATAAAACTTTTTTTTCTTTTATATTCTTTCTTTTCTTTTCTTTTCTTTTTTTTTTTCTTTTTTTTTTTTTTTTAAAAAGAAGAAGAAAATAAAAATAAAGAGATCAAGGTAACTTTCAGGAAAAATTCATAAAATTATGACCGTATTAACAATGACCCTTGTGAAAATGATATTTTGTTACTCACAACCTTCACTTTAATGAATTATAAAAATAAGTGTGAAAATGAATGTGTTGAATTGAAAGGGATGGTTTGAATCTCCATTTCTCCAATATTGAAGAAAGTCTACGGTATTGGAAAATTAAAGCCAATCAACGGAGACAACTTTTCCAGGACGTGTGTGATTGGTGAACAATACATCTACAACTTTGCAAAGACCACCTTTTTTTTTTTTTTTTTGACAACTTAACAAAACGATAAACCATGATTAGTAGTTAATCATTTTCACATATCACTGATAAGGGATGTCACGGATTAAATTCAATATTGAAGGAGGATAATTATATGATACTCCAATAACCATTTTCTATTTTATGATTATATGTAGAAATAGCTTCTTTTTTTTTTTTTTTTTTTAATTTATTTTTATTGGTTGAAAGGGTAATGTGACTGTACCACCTTTGTATTGAATAATTTTTCATTTTTTCACAACTTTTTAAGACTGCAAATTACAATTAGTGGATAATCGTTTTCACATATACTTACCAAACAAACATAAGGGTCATAAGGCCTTACAAATTACAATATCAGAGAATGGAAAGCCTTTAGTATTGTCATGCTATTATATACCAAACCACCAAGGTCATGGTAATGCAATGATGCATGTTTTTAGCAATCAAAAATTGAAGTACAACTTGATCTTCTGAATATTTTTTCTTGTCGGGTTAATGACACATACTGCTTTGCAAGCTTATTACCATTTATGAAGTCTCAGCTTTAAACAATGGTGATCATATGCGAAATGTTCAAGTTCCATGACTAATGAATAGATATTAATTCTAGTGAAGCCCATACTACTCAAATTATCGAGGGTATACTTCAGTAATCGATGTTTCGTTGACAGACAATGGTATTGATTTGCTTGTAGATTTATCTAACGACTCCGACTCCTTTAATAGCATGTTTTCCTCTCGACTACGAAGGAAATATGCTGGTTGTTGAGGTGACGACAGAGTCATAGAGTAACTGTTTAGCATGAGGACTATTGAAGCCATTGTGGGTCGGTCAGCTGGATCGTCCTGTACACATAGTAAGCCAATTTGAAGACATCTAATGACTTCATTTCTTACGTAAGAATCTCCCAAAGTTGGATCCAAAAATTCCAATAGCGTTCCATCCCTCCAATGTTTCCAAGCCTACTCCAATTGGTCAAATAATGTTACAATAAATCACACTTTTCTCTCTATTGAATGTGATGAAATTGGCAATAACATAAGAAAAATGTTCATACTCACATAGCTCAAAAGGTCTGCTGCACCATCTGATTGATAAAAAGAACTGTTTTTCTTGCCACTTAAAATCTCTAAAATTAAAACACCGAAACTATACACATCAGACTTTACAGAGAACTGTCCGTGCATAGCATATTCTGGAGCCATATAACCACTACAAACCAAGACATTAATGCCACAATATTAGTAATAAGACATTAATAAGATATGCCAATGGGATTAAGTAAACAATGTAATGCATGTTAAGCATGTAGTGCATCTTATAACGTTACGCAATGCATACATTCATGCTGTAGCGATGGTTAGAGTGACTGCAACAATAAATGATTATCATTCATGCTCTTGCCTTAAAAGCAGTTCATTTGTTAGGATGATCAAATGAATTCACCAATCTTGATTCTAAATTATATAGTCAAAAATTCAGAACTTACAATGTACCAACAACTCTACTCGTGTTTCCTTGAGTTTGGTCAACTCCAAAAAGCTTTGCCATTCCAAAATCAGAAATCTTTGGATTCATATCTGCGTCTAACAAAACGTTGCTAGCTTTAAGATCACGATGTATAATTCTAAGCCGTGAATCTTCATGAAGATAGAGGATTCCTCGAGCGATCCCTCCAATAATGTTGTAACGTCTTGACCAATTCAGTTGTACATTCTTTTCAGGGTCTACACATTCATCAAAATTCCATATTTTAGTCCGAACTTATACATTTATATTCAACTAATTCAATTAACTTTGGGAAAACAAAATTTAGAGACTAATATATATATATATACATATATAGAAAACAAATTAATCTATTCATCTCTGGCCGCTGAGTTACACAAGATCATGATGATTCTTAATATTTAAGCAATTTGCGACTAAACGCTTCTGATTGGATCTGACCCTCCCTGAATTTGAAGTTAAAACTTAATCTCACATTTCCTATTATGACACAAGAAAATCAAACATACGATTGTAAGGAACATACCATATAGAAAGTAATCAAAGCTTTTGTTGGGCACAAATTCATAAACAAGTATCTTTTCTCCTCCTTCCAAACAAAATCCCAATAGTCGTACAAGATTTCTGTGTTGAAGCTTGGCAACCAATACAACCTCATTTTTAAATTCTCCTACACCTTGTCCAGAACTTCTTGATAGCCTCTTTACCGCTATTTCTTGTCCATTAGGAAGTATGCCCTGAAATTATAATTCAACTAAGAATAATTTAACCCTTACAATATAAAAGTATAATACCAACATCCAAGGCTTCAGCATTGTCAGATTTTAGCTGTACCTAAATGAGTAGAATCGTAACCAAAAAGTAAGCAAATAATGAAAAATTGGCCTGTACCTTGTAAACTCGACCAAATCCGCCTTCACCTAGTTTGTTATCATCTGAGAATTTATTGGTGGCAGCTTCAATCGTAGCAAAATCAAATTGCAAGGACTCTACGGTCGAAATTTCATTAGAAGCTGCACAAGAAAACAGTATATGTAACTATGTAAGCTGCACAAGAAAACAATATATGAAACTATGTAAGTCACTACAAGTGTAACATTAGGAAAGCTAAAAGAATTTCAAAATCAATTAAGTTATTCATTACCATCTTCTTCCTGTATAGCACCGTACTTTTTTTTTGCTTTCCTCCTAACTAGGAAGCAATAGCCCATTAAGAATAGCACCACAGAGACAGAAATAGGAGCAACAATGGCAACAATCGTCAGCGATGAGATGTGACTTTTTCCTGCATAAGCAATAGTCTGGTTCATTGGTAAGCCTTTTTTTCATAATTTTTTATTTTATTTTTATAACTGGTTCATTGGTAAGCTGCCCGATAGAATACGTTTAAACTTTTATAATTAGTGGTGCAAATAGTATTATTGATAATGTTTAAAAGAATACTAAACAATTAATTGACATTCTTGATTAATTAGTTGATGAACAACTCACTTTTGATACACTAATGATTGCTTAAGAATATGATTATGTAACTACTGGAATAGAACTCTCAATTAATATTTCACGATTTGGTATACTGATGATTGCTTAAGAATATGATTATGTAACTGATAAATAAGTTATAATTGAATAGCTATTCATATCCATTTGTACGGTGATAATATTGGAATAGAACTCTCAATTAATATATAGCATCATGATAAAATAGGATCATATTCCAATAAAGTTTCCAAAAATAATATTATATAATATTTATACTCACAATGGATTAACATTCAATTATGTATAAATTAAATAATTGTATAATTATTATCATAGTCGTTTGTTCAAAATTGTTATCTCCATAAAAATAAAAAATAAAACAAGCTTTAATTTTCTTTTCTTATAAAAAAATATATTTGTTTCATAATATGCAACCAAACAAATGAATAATTCACATGATTCGTACACATTACTTAAAACATGAATATATATTTATAAATTGTCAACATTTGTAAATATTGAATTCACAATATACATACATATATATATATATATACGTCTTTCAGAGGTGTATAGTGGAAAGTAGAATGAAGCTATATAGCCATTGAATAAAATGAATATAAGTCTTTAATTCCACTTTTTGTGTTCTACTTTATCTTCATCAATCACAACTTGACGTGGTCACTTATTCTTTTTTCCTTGTTTATAAATTAGTAAAGTTTAAAATGAAAAAAAAAAAAAAAATCACGAGTCCAGATGGAAGAAGAGGTGGCCCAACTCAAAGAGAAAATGAAGAAGCTTGAAGCCGAATGCATCCAATCCATTGGCAAAGCCCACGAAGATGGGAAAAAAGAGGTTATGGGGGAGGTCAAGGCCCAATTCCAAATGGTGTATAATAGCGGGTTTAGAGATAGGTGGAAATTTGCCCTGAACAAGGCCAAGGTCCCCGATGCATCCAACCTCTTCCTTCAGGCCAACACTCATCTTCCGTATCCAAACGCTGGGCTCAAAGATACAGACGATGAAGCCGTGGAGGAGGATGAAGATGAAAAGGAAGAGGAGGAAGGCACAAGGAGAACAAGACAACCCCCCAATGGGAACAAGTGCTGAAACCATTATCGGAGGGGCTGTTGCACCAGAAACAAACCCGAATCCCTGACCCTTCTTCCTTTGCTAAAAGAAAACATTCTCTGTTGACCCCCATTTTTGTAATTGTGTCGAATCGGGATATTAACTCATGAATTAAGTAAGCCTTTCATTTAACCTCTCCAACTTTTATCCAAGTTTACAATTCGTTATTATGATGTTAACTTTGTTTTCGTACAGAAGTTTTATCTCATATTAGTCTAGTTTGCTTTAATCACGCGGTTATTCTCTTGTACTTAAAACATAAATTAATCTATCCTTTGTAGGAGATATCAAATTTCGTGTGAACAGAAATGTAATTGAAGAAAAAAGAGGGATTCACCTACTTTTGAGAGATTATTATCGCAATCTCGAACATAACTTCCTTTGCTGTAGTTAGTTCCACCCGAACAGTATTTATTTGATAGAAAGCTAATCCACTCCCCTAGAAGTGATAAGTTCCGTCCAAACATTATTTCTTAGATAGGATGACTATCCACTCCCCTAGAAGTGATAAGTTCTGTCCGAACATTATTTCTTTGACAGGATGCTTATCCACTCCCCCAGAAGTGATAAGTTTTGTCTGGATAATATTTCTTAGGATGCTTATCCACTCCCCTACAAGTGATAAGTTCCGTCTGAACAGTATTTCTTTGACAGGATGCTTATCCACTCTCCCAAAAGTGATAAGTTTTGTCCAGATAATATTTCTTAGGATGCTTATCCACTCTCCTAAAAGTGATAAGTTCCATCTGAATAGTATTTCTTTGACAGGATGCTTATGCACTCCCTTAAAATAGCCAACTTATCCTAATTTCTTCCCTTATTATCGTGTGACAACGAAAGATAGGATGACATTAAGCAAACTTGAAGATGCCATTGCCTTGAAGTGTTTCCTATGTTTCCATAAAATTGCATATGTTTAAGCCTTGACATTAATTTTTTTATACTAACATGAATTGTTGTTTACTAATTTTGGCTAAGTGTGGCAACCTGATACTATTATTTCAGATGATGTAACGGGGAGCGTGATCTATTGGCCCGAAAATAAAATTAACCCCTTTCAAGAGATTTAAAAGAATTTGGTTAAGTAGATTTTTTTTTTTTTTTTTTTTTTTTTGATACTTGGCAAAGAAAATTACAGAATAAAGTTTAGGGCAACAGAAGTGACATTAACAAAATATTGAGAGGCCGAATTAGCCATGGCCTTGGCTTCTGAGAGGAGAGCAGCAGGGACTTTGAAGATTTGGAGTTGAATACCTTGAAGCTGGATCAGGTTATTGATGTCTACAAAAATTGGTGTGAGCTGCCAGCTTTGTTGTTGGTGACCTGTCCACATTTGCTGCAGAGACTTGCTTTCAGTAAGGATAATGATCTTTGTAAAGCCAAGATGGTTTGCTTGAAGTATTCCTTCTTGAATGGCTGTTGCTTAAGCTAGAATGGGGTGTTGGAGTCTTGTGCTACGGCAACCAACAAAGAGAATGTTTCCGTTCCTGTCTTTTCCTACAAATGATATGCCTTGCCATTTGGTGTTGGACTTGGAGCCGCTTGCAGTAGTGAGGAGCACTTGCCAGTTTGGATTTATGTGCGGGATTGAGATGATGTGCTGGTGGGATTGGGAGTCTGTGGTGCTGGTGTCCCTTTGTTGGTACTTGTGCATGAAAGATTTAACAATTAGAATAGGTTCCATTGGATTGGGGTGTTTGGCCTCAAATATGACTTGGTTCCTATGAAATCAAATGCACCAAAGTGTGGTGAGCAACAAAGGCAGTGCACTGGAGTTGTGATTTGGGTCTGTATTGCAAGCCAGGAGATCTTGAATCCATGATTGGACTGTAATATGATTCTGTATGAGTGCTCTTGTGTTGATGTCCACTTCCAGCCAAACTGCTTTTGTAAAGTGGCATTGGAGGAAGAGGTGATTAATTGTTTCAGTCTCTGTTTGACATAATGGGCATACTGGATCACAATTGATTCCTCTTCGACATAGTTCTGTTTTGAGAGGCAGAGCAGTGCGTAGGAGTTTCCAGGTGAATGTGAGTATTTTATGGGGGATGGGAATCTTCCAAAGATGCTTCCACATTTGTTGGGGAACATTACTTGGCAGGGAGATATTGGCATGGAGAAGTTCATATTCTTTTTTTAATCTGTATTCTCCAGTTGTGGAATGAGGCCATATCATTTTGTCTGGAATTGATTAAAGTGCTATTTTTGGGAGTGGAGTGCTAAGAATCTGTTGACTAGTGTCTGGGTCATAGAGCTGGTTAATGATGGATGTCTTCCATGATGCACTATCTGCATTGATCAGATCAGAAACAGTGTGGGTATGGTTAAGGATATGAGTTGGGGAATTTGGTTTGGATTGATACCAAAAGGGGTGATTGATGGGGATTGTGTATCCATCTCCTACTCTTCATTTCCCTTGAGTGAGAGTGGGGTTATTAGAGCCCATGATAGATTTCCAAATCCAAGATGAGTGGGGTTTGGGTTTATGAGTGTGGATATCTTCATTGGGGCAATATTTGGATTTGAGGGTTTTGGTTAGGAGGAGGTTTGGATGGTTGCATATTCTCCAATATTGTTTTGCAATGAGGGCCTTATTCATGGATGCAAATTTTTTCAAACCCAATCCTCCTAAAGATTTTGGTTGTGCAAGTGTCTCCCAGTTAGTCATATGAAGTTTCCTTTGTCCAAGCTCATGTCCCCACCAAAAGGCATTTATAATGGAATCCAGCTTATTACAAATGGTTATGGGTGCTTTAAAAACTGAAAGAGTATAGATGGGGATAGAGTTTAGAACAGAGTTAATAAGGGTTAACCGGCCTGCTTGGGATAGGAGTTTGGCTTTCCAACCTTGAAGTTTGGAGGTGATTTTGTGTATGAGATCTTGAAAGTCTCCTATCTTATTACCTCGAAGTTTGAAATTGATTCCTAAATACTTTCTAGGCTGATTAACAAGCTTAACCCCTAATGAGCTGGCCAAAATTTGTTTCTAGGTGGAGATCATGTTGGGAGAGCAGTATAATTCAGATTTGTCCAAGTTTATACTTTGCCCTGAAAGTTGACAATACCAAGCAAGGGTTGATTGGATGGAGATGTGGGATGTGGTATTGTTTTTGAAGAATAAGAAGGAGTCATCAGCAAATAGAAGATGAGTTAAGGGCGGTGATGTTCGTCTTATCTTAAGGCCTTTCAAATGATCGGTTTGTTCCTGCTTGAGCAAAGCACAAGAGAGGATATTTGCACAAAAAAGGAAGAGGTATGGGGAGAGGGGGTCACCCTGCCTTAAGCCTCTCATGGGTGTAAATGTTTTGGTTGGACTTCCATTTATAAGTAAGCTGTAAGTGACTGTAGTGACACACTGAGAGATCCAATTCAACCATTTAGCACTAAACCCAATGGTTTTTAGGACAACTTTCAAAAAATTCCAACTAACTCGATCATAGGCTTTGTTCATATCGAGCTTGAGAGCACCAAAACCCCATTTACCCCTATGTTTCTTTTTTAGAAATTCAAACACTTCCTAAGCTAGAATGATGTTATCAGTAATTTATCTACCCTAGATGAATGCATTTTGAAATGGGGTGATGTGGGTATCCATGAATGGTTTGAGTTTATTGACCATGAGCTTTGATATGATTTTGTAAGTTACATTGCATAGGCTTATTGGTCTAAATTGAGAGACTAACTCAGGAGTATTTGTTTTAGGGATCAAGGTGATGAAGGTATGATTCAAAGATTTGAGGAGAAAACCTCAGTGGAAGAATGCCTTCACCATGTTGATGATGTCCACCTTGACAATGTTCCAATACTGTTGGTAGAAGGCTGCTGGGACTCCATCAGGACCAGGGGTCTTCAGAGGGCCTAGTTGGTTAACTGCTTCTATGATCTCTTCATCTCGAATTGGTTGGTCCAATATGCTGTTTTGTTGTGGTGTGAGAGTGGGAATTGGGATGTTAAGGAGTTGATTCTGAATATCCTCTACTGGCAGGGATTGGGTATCTGAAAAGAGGTTGATGTAGTGGTCCATAAAATGCTATTCTATTTCTTGGTGATCTGATAGCCATGTATTGTCTTGAGTTTTGATCTGGGAAATTTGGTTTCGTCTTCGTCTAGCTCTGACCACTGCTTGAAAAAATTTTGTGTTACGATCACCCTTGAGGTCCCAATCTTTTTTAGCTTTCTGAGCCCACATGATTTGCTCACGATCCATAAGATCTTCAAGCTGTTCTCGAAGCTTGCTTTCAGTGAGAACATCTTACAGAGAGTGGATATTTTCCTGAGCCCTTCTGAGTTCTTCTTTTTTGACCAGGATTTGTTTATCAAGTACTCCAAAGGATTGTTTGTTCCAAACTTTGAAACGGTCTCTGACATTCTCCAATTTCTTGGTGAGACAGAAGGCATGCGATCCAGATGCGATTTTGTCCTTCCAGGCATTCTTAATGAGCGAAAGGCAGTCAGGATGAGAAGTCCACATCCATTCAAACCTAAAGGGCCTATGTTTGAAAAGAGTCTTTGGATTAGTGTCCAGGATAATGGGTCCATGGTCTAAAGCAATAATAGGGAGGTTAGTGACTAGGCTAGCTGGATGAGTGTCAAGCCATTCAATATTTGCAAATGCTTTGTCCAAATGCTCCATCACAAAATCTGCACCTTTTCTCTTATTCATCCAAGTATAAGATAAACCTTTGGCTGCTATTGGAATAAGAGCTAGATTTGAGATGGTATAAAGGAGGTCCATGTTACTTGGAATAATGTTGGGTTTGAAAGTGAACTTATCCTCTTCAGAAAGCACCTAGTTGAAATCACCTATATAGAGCCATTTGTGGTTAATACAAGTACCAATGCCAAGGAGCTTGTCCCAAACTTTCTTTCTGTGAACCAAAATAAGGTGACCATAGATGAAGGTGAGAGCAAAGATGTCTCTAACCAGATCCACTACTTTTGTGTGTATGAAGTGTTGGTTTTTCAGACACACCTTGACTCGGAACTCCGAATGCCAGCCCAAAGCAAGACCACCACTTAAGCCAATATGAGCCACTTCAGTAGTACCAGTAAAACCCCAGTTGCTCAAGATCTTGGTGCCTCTTCCATCTTGAAGCCTTGTTTCCAACAAAAAAAGGAAGTCAGGATTCCAATGTTGAGCAATTTTTTTGCCATGTTGAACTGTAGAGGAATTGCCTAGACCTCTACAGTTCCAGCTCAAAATTCTCATGGCCTTTGGGGAAGCTAATTTGGGTCAGCTTCCCGGAGCCCATCGACTGGAAGAGAGTGAAGGGAGTGATGGTAGTCTTGCAATTGAGCAGAATCTGTGGTAGGGGTTGGGTGAGGGGTAAAGAATTCCATAGAGATGAAAGTGTCTTCTTCCCAAAAATCTTGGGTGCCAGAGATTTCCCTATTGAATAGACCACAGAAAATTTTATGACAGAGATTTCTTCCAAACTTGGTGATTTCTTTCCTGAACCGTTTCTTGGGTCAAGGGTTATGTGAGGATGATAAGCTTTCGAGTTGAATGGTGGAAGAGGGTTCATGAGGTTCTGAATATGTAGTGGATTCAGAACAAAGGAGTTGTTGAGTAATAGGGGTAGTAATGGGGTTGGGGATGTGAGAGTTTATGAGGCCGACGTTGAGATGAGAGAGGTGAGAGCAGTTAGAGTTAGTCTCTGGTGTTGGTGAAAGGAAGGGGTTGTGAGACAGAGAAAGTATTAGTCCTGGGTCAAAGTGCAGTATTGGAGGCGGGCCAGGGCTATGGGCTTCAGTTTGAGTTGAGGGTCCTATATGGTATAATTGTTGGGCTTCTGGAGTGTCAGAATAGGTTGTACGGTTTGGCTCATTTGTAGATGTGGAGGCAATATTAAATTGGGCAAATGAGGATTCAAGTTGAAGATTGTCTTGGGCTATGGTTGTTATCGGGTTTTGGCTTGACTCTCCGTCTTCAAAATGGAAATAAACATGCATCATTCTACTGGAAAGATTACCTGGGGGCTGGGGGTCATTGAGGATATGGACCGACGTTGCCAAAGTGGATGCATGGTGCTCAGAATCACTTACCCTGCCATAGGAATCAAAACAGACCTTGAAGTTGAAGGAGTTTTAGGCCTCTTGCAGTGGTTGGCAGGTAGTGTGTGGTGGCGAAAGCGTGGCATTGGTGAGGAACAGTCCTTCATTTTCAATCCATACCCAATGGAGATTAGATCCATCTAGGGGTTGCCACAGGGGATTGGCAGGTGAAGCATGGTCAGAGGTGGAACCGGGTGGAGTGTTATTTATGTGAATAAATTCGGAAGGGATATGGTCAGGAGGTACATGCAAGGTAGAGGGATTCTGCAAATCAGGTCCTGTGGCGTGGGGGTCTTGAGTGTGAAGATCAGAGTTTGCATGCAAGGGGGAGGGATCATGCATAGCATTTCCTGAGGCTAAGGGGTCTTGAGCGGTTAAGGGAAAGGGATCATGGGTAGTGGTATGTGGTGGAGGGGCTCCTCCCTGCTGGTATTGTCGATACCTATAACCTGTGTCTCTGGTTAGAGGCCTAAATCGTATTTGGGTGTTTCTTCTCTATGAGCGATTGTAGAATGCTCTTAGCTCATTGACAAAATAAGGTTGGAGGGGGTCAAAACCATATTGGACTTGAAACCTCTGTTGGATTCTCTGCCGTTGTGTATGAAGGAAGTGTTCAACCTCAGACAGTAAATATGTGCATGGAGTACGATTATGTCCTATAAGCTCGCATTTCGTATACACTTTATAGGCACGTTCATATCTGCATTGGATCCAAATTCTATCTCCGTTGTCAAGTCTGAGCATGAAACCTACTACTAATGGCATCCAGGGGTCAATGCGAACTCGAATCTGCATAAACCGAATATTCCTAGGAGTAGAATCTGTCTAGTCAATCCTCTCGTACGTACCCAACATATGACCCATGTGAATGGCGAGATTTGGGTGTTGGTATTCTAGCGGCAAACCATGCAATTGAATCCAGAGTGAGACAAAATTCAGCTGGAGGCCATTTATTACCAGATTGTTGCGCCAGCGTTCCAACACTAGTAATGCACCATCTACTGCCCATGGTCCTTCTCCACAAACATAAAGAAGATCATCCAGAAATTCAAAGTGGAGTATGTAATAGTGGGAATCCCTGCCAACAACAGTGACACTACCCCTGATATGCCAGGCATCATTAATAAGTTGTTGGAGATGGGGGATTGAAAAACGATGGTAATCAAGGAGGAATGCTACTGCACACATACTCTAGTATTCTCGTTGAGTCTGGAGATCTTGGGAGTTGGCCTTTATAACTGGGCCGTGGTGTGCAAAGGGAGCATGCAAGTCAAGTTCCTCATCTGAGGATTTTGCCATATCCAGGTCTCCATCATATTCCTCAGCACTCAGTTCGGATTCACTGCTTTCAGTCCAGCCAAATTCTCTTTCTTGCACATTAGTCTCCAAAAATGTGGAAAGTTATAGCATGCAGGTGATCGAGGAGGAATTAGGGACATGCAAGGACAAAGTCTGAAGAGTGACAGTGAAGGGACAGAGGCGGTGAGTAGCAAAAGGGAAGAGTACAAAATACAAGATATGAGAATATTTGTTTGGTATGCGAATAGAGTGGTGTTATGTGTATGAGGACAAATTAGAAGGAAGTTAGGTGGAGAGAAGCTGCTGGTGACCAAGTAATTGGAAAAGGAACAGAGGAAAAGGTGAACTGTGGTAAAGGTGAATTAGAGAAAAGGGGGAGATTTGAAACGGAAATGTTAGCTGTAAAGGAGTAGTCTTGGGGTGTGATAGAATCTTAATAATTCTAACAAAATTACTCTCCAACACTTTATTAATCTCACCAATTCAGTATTTAAAATGATCAATTCGAGATGATCAATCTCCAAGTAACAAAGAAGAAGAAAACACAATTCTAATCAATTCTCCTATATGATATCTTTCCCCATCAACATGAATCACCTTAAGTAACTCGTGTGTGCATGGTCAGCTTGCTAACTATTCCCTCATTGGCTGTGTTGGGATCAAGCTTCCTATTGGCCCTCATAGATCATAACAACCTAGGTACAAGTATGTTAATGCACTAACAACTTTAGGTACAATTCAGGGCAGGCTAGAGAGTAACAAACTCAGCACAACCCTATAATGCACACTCCTAATAGCTGTGTACAAGCTGGGACAGCTTGTATCAAGCTTACAATTAAAAGATTATAATGCAAGGACTATAATGAAAGGATTAAAAGTATAGAATGCAATATCATAAGGATAGACCCGAGACCAGTAGTGCATGTCTTAGGAGTGGGGTCTTAACATTGCCCCCCTCTTAAAGCACCTTGTCCACAAGGTGAGGGAATTGTTGCTGCAGCTTGTGGAGTGGTTCCCAGGTGGCATCTGCTTTGGAGGTTCCTTTCCATTGGACAAGGACTTCAGTGCCTCCCTTATGCCTTCTAGTGTTGATGTTCCTGCTGTGCAAGACTTGTGCTGGTTCTGGAGTGAGTTGTTCCACTGCATTCACTGGAGGTAGCTGGGGTAGTGGCAGAATGGATTGGCCTAGCTTCATCTTCAAACAAGAAACATGGAAAACTGGGTGAATTCTTGCATCTGCAGGTAAGTCCAATTTGTAAGCCACAGCTCCAATCCTTTGAATAACTTGATAAGGACCATAGAATTTGGGAGCTAGCTTTCCCATTTTTTGATACATGGACCTTTGTTTGAAAGGTTGTAATCTCAAATACACCCAATCCCCAACCTGGAATTCTCTTTCCTGCCTATGCTTGTCAGTTTGAAGCTTCATCCTTTCTTGAGCAGCTGCTAGGTTGGTCTTGAGCAGAGCTAAGGCCTGCTATCTTTGAGATAAGTGATCTTCCACTGCTTCAACCTTAGTGGTACAAGGGATATATTCCATGAGAGTAGGAGGAGGGTAGCCATATAGAGCTTCAAATGGTGATGTATGGGTAGAGGTGTGGTAGTTGGTATTGAACCAAAATTCTGCTAAGGGTAACCAGTCTACCCATTGTTGAGGCTTATCACTTGCAAAGGCTCTTAAGTATTGTTCTAAGCTTCTATTGACCACCTCAGTTTGGCCATCAGTCTGAGGATGGTATGCAGAGCTCATGGCCAATTCAATACCTTGCTTGATGAACAATTCTTGCCAAAATATAGAGGTGGATGTTGTATCCCTGTCATTAATAATGGAAAAAGGTAAGCCATGGAGTTTGAACACATGCTGCATGAATAAGGAAGCTACTTTTACTGCTGTGTAAGGATGAGATAGTGGAATGAAGTGAACATATTTGGTGAGTCTGTCAACCACCACCAAGATCACACTATGCTTGTTAGAATTAGGCAGACCCTCAATTAAATCCATGCTTATAGAATGCCAAGGCCTATAAGGAATGGACAATGGTTGTAACAGGCCAGTAGGTTTGGTGGTTTCAGTTTTGATTCTCTGGCATGTATCACAGTTCTTGATATAAGTCTTAATGTCTTGTTTCATCCCTTGCCAGTACCAATCTCTTTTTGCTCTTTGTAAGGTCTTCAAATAACCTGAATGACCTCCTAAGGGACTGTCATGTATTAGAGAGAGTACCTTCTGTTCCAGAATGCATTGAGGCCCTAAATAGATTTTGTTCTTGAACAAGATTAAACCATTCTGTAAAGAGTAGTGTTGGTGCTCAACCTGACCTTGTATCAAAGTATCTAAGAGCTATTTAGTGGCTGGCTCATCTACATAACTTTGCTTTAATTCCACTAACCAAGTGGGAGAAGGAAATGAGATTGCCCATAATAGAGCACCTCCATTATCCTGCATCCTTCCAGCCTTGTCAATCTCCAGGAATAACTCACTGTCAGCTTGTCTACAAAGAGCATCAGCTACCAAGTTCTCCTTGCCTTTCTTGTATTCCACTACAAATGGGTACCCCAACAATTTAGTGATCCATTTTTGTTGCATAGGAGTTCCTACTCTCTGCTCTAATAAGTGTTTTAAACTTTGCTGGTCTGTTTTGATCACAAAGGACTTGCCTAGCAGGTAAGGTCTCCATTTCTTAACGGATAATACCAAGGCTAGAAGCTCCTTCTCATAAGTGGAAAGGAATAGGTTCTTACCCTTGAGTCCTTGACTGTAGTAAGCTATAGGTCTGCCACCTTGCATCAAGACTGCTCCAATGCCATATCCTGATGCATCACATTCCACCACAAAGGATTTGTTGAAGTCAGGTAAGGCTAAGACAGGAGGTTGTGACACTGCCACCTTAAGTTTCTCAAAGGCATCAGTTGCAGCTTCATTCCATCCAAAGGCATCCTTCTTTAATAAGGAAGTTAGTAGAGATGCAATTTGGCCATATCCCTTGATAAATTTCCTGTAGTACCCAGTCAAGCCTAAAAATCCCTTTAAGGCCTTAATGGACTTTGGAATTGGCCAAGCTATCATTGCAGCAGTCTTTTTAGGATCAGTTTGTACTCCATGACCCGAGATAATGTGTCCTAAATACTCCACTTCTTGGACAGCAAACACACATTTACTCAGCTTAGCAAATAGTATATGCTGGAGTAAAACCTGCAACACTATTTCTAGATGCCCCACATGCTGCTCCAAGTCTTGGCTATACACTAGAATATCATCAAAGAATACCAATACAAATTTTCTGAGATAAGGTTTAAAAACCTCATTCATCAAAGCTTGGAATGTGGATGGAGCATTAGTTAGGCCAAATGGCATTACTAGATATTCATAGTACCCTTCATGTGTCCTAAAGGCTGTCTTCTCAATATCCCTCTCCTTCATTCGAATTTGATGGTAACCAGACCTTAAGTCCAGCTTAGAGAACACCCAAGCTCCATGCAATTCATCTAACAACTCATCTACTACAGGTATGGGAAATTTATCTTTTCTTGTCTCTTTATTTAATCCCCTATAGTCAATGCACATTCTCCAGCTTCCATCAGCTTTTCTAACCAGTAGCACAGGGGAAGAGAAAGGAGATTGACTTGGTCTAATGGAGCTTGACTCAAGCAACTCTTTCATAATGTTTTCAATTTCAGTTTTCTGGTAGAAGGGGTACCTGTAAGGTCTCTGGCAGATGGGTTGGGTTCCCTCCTTAAGAAGTACTTGATGTTCATGTCCCCTGAGAGGTGGTAGTCCCTGTGGTTCCCTGAAAACAGAAGCATAATGCTGCAGAACCAGTTGTACTACAGGTGGTATCTGTTGAGAAGCAGAAAGGTGGACAGGCTCTTGATCTGAGCTTTCAGTCAGCTGTGATACTTGTAATAACAGCCCTTGTGTTGGAGGTTTCCTTGCAAACTCCTTACTACCTTGTATACTTGATTTCCCTGCCTTCATCCCTTGTAATAAGACCTTCTTGCCCTAATGTGTGAATCCCATTTCCAATTTCTCAAAGTCCCAATTGATAACACCCAAAGTTCTTAGCCACTAAGTGCCCAATACCACTCCACTGCCACCCAATTCCAATAAGCTGAAATCAATTTGGAATTGATGACCTTGTACCTCAACAAGCAATCCTTTAATCTCACCCTTAGTGTTGATGACTGCTCCATTAGCTACCTTTACCTTGAAAGTTTTGGAAGTGTCAATGGTCAATTTGAGGTTCTTAGCTAATTTCCAATCCAAGAAATTGTGAGTGCTTCCTGTGTCCAGCAGTACCACTGCCTTCTTCTGTTTAATATTGGAAGTTACTCTCATTGTGTTAAGTGCAGGACTACCTAGGAGAGCATTCAAGGTGATCTCAGGGTCATTTTCTTCTACCTCAATCTCCTCATCACATTCTTCTAACTCAGATTCCACTCCTTCTTCATCCTCAGGAACTGCTACCATTTCATAAATTCTCCTCTTTGCACACTTATGATCTGGATTCCACTTTTCATCACAGTTGTAACAGAGTCCTTTCTTCCTTCTTTCAGACATCTGCATGGGAGTCAGCTTCTGAACTACTACAGGAGGTTTTGGACTGATTCTGGTGTCAGGAGTTTTAAATTCTCCCTTACCAGGTTGAGCAAGGGGTGCTGACTGCCAATTATTTCTAGTATTGTCAAAACCAAGCCTATAACCTCTTCTACAAGTGGCTAGGTACTCTTCTTGAATCCTTGCTAAAGCATAAGCCTTTCCTAGACCTCTAGGGCCCTGCATCTTCACAGCCAACCTCACATCATCCCTTAACCCACTCATAAAGCAACTAAGCTTGTGAGGCTCGGATAGGTTTCTAATTCTATTGCTCAAGGCCTCAAATTGACTCTTATAGGTTGCCACAGATTGAGTGTGCCTTAGTTTAGTTAGGGTTTCCATTGGGTCATCATAGGTAGCTAACCCAAACCTCAATTGTACAGCCCTCACAAAGTCAGTCCAGTTAAGAATTTCATGTTCACAATCTTGAAACCAAATCAAAGCTTCCTCATCTAAGTGATAGGATGCATGAATTACCTTTTCCTCCTCTAGAATCTGGTAGTAATGAAAAAATTGCACAGCTCTATACACCCATGAAGTAGGATCACCTCCTCTAAACCTTGGAAACTCTAATTTGACTGGTCTGGGACCCATGGGAGCTCTTCCTTGCTGCCATGGAGGTTCTCTATGATTTTAACAATAAGGAACTCTGCCTGGGGGTCTGACTTGCTCCCTTTCTCTTCCATAAGCTCTCCTCTCACCCCTTGGTTCATACCAAGGTTCATTATGGTCTTCAAATGGCCAATTTCAATCTGGCATGTCACCATACTGGCCAGCTCGAGGAACTGGTTGCTGGTATTGGTTACCATGATTGAAGTGTCTCTCATGTCTGGCATAAACTTTGCCTGGCCATGGTGGTTCCATTATATCATCAACCTGATCTGCATTAAATTGAAAAGGCCTATCAAACACTCTGTCTTGCCTTGGAAAGTCCTGATGGAATCCATCTCCATGGAGAGGTGGTCTCATAGGCATAGCATTTCTTCTCTCTGCACCAATTGGCACTCGATTCTCTTCTCTCTGGATTAGAGGAGGTTGTTCTCCCATTAATGGAGGAATTACTTCCTGGTAGTCTTGCCTCAGCTCCTGGTGCTATTTGATTGATTTCAGGTTGTGCTGGGGGTCTTAGAGGTAACCTTTCTTCCAATAGGATCTGTAATGCAGCAAAAGAACTCTCCATCCTGTCCATCCTTGCTCCAATGGCCCCCATTCCAGTAGTGTGATCATCAAGTTGCTATTGAAATGATTCTAAGGTCTCATGGAATACCCCAGCAGGTACTCCACTTCGAGTTTCTTGCACCATGATTGAACCAGCTCTGATACCAATTGATAGAATCTTAATAATTCTAACAAAATTACTCTCCAACACTCTATTAATCTCACCAATTCAGTATTTAAAATGATCAATTCGAGATGATCAATCTCCAAGTAACAAAGAAGAAGAAAACACAATTCTAATCAATTCTCCTATATGATATCTTTCCCCATCAACATGAATCACCTTAAGTAACTCGTGTGTGCATGGTCAGCTTGCTAACTATTCCCTCATTGGTTGTGTTGGGATCAAGCTTTCTATTGGCCCTCCTAGATCATAACAACCTAGGTACAAGTATGTTAATGCACTAACAACTTTAGGTACAATTCAGGGCAGGCTAGAGAGTAACAAACTCAGCATAACCCTATAATGCACACTCCTAACAGCTGTGTACAAGCTGGGACAGCTTGTATCAAGCTTACAATTAAAAGATTATAATGCAAGGACTATAATGAAAGGATTAAAAGTATAGAATGCAATATCATAAGGATAGACCCGAGACAAGTAGTGCATGTCTTAGGAGTGGGGTCTTAACAGGGTGGGGGACTACAATGGGACGCGCGGAAAGAAATGGACACGCAAAGGTCATGCAAAGGCAGAAGGTGGAAGATGGTAGTGTCAGAAATCAAAGAGGGATATGCATGAGCTCAGCAAATCTAGTCTAAAGGTGATGATTGTCCTTTTGGGTAATCGGCGGGGAAGGTAAGACGTTGAAATGGAATGGTTCAACGAAAGGAGCTCTCTAGAGAGAATTTTGCAAATATTTGATTCTACTTACAGTTAGGTTTTTTTTTTCCTTAAAAAAACTATTTGGGTACCTATATCTATATTCAATTTATTTTTTGATGACGTGGAACCCCTTAAGACAGGGCCCTTCGAACCCACTCCAAATTGGTAAACCATGGATACACGACTCCGCCCCTAATTGGTAAATTCAACCTCATCCATCAGATTCGTGTGTCAAGTAATCCAAAAGAAGTTTCGCAGGACTTGAACCTAAGACTTCAAAGTTAAATCCCAAGTGCTCAATCAATTAAGCTACACTCTGATGAGTATCTTTATTCTTTTTGTTAGACTAAACAATCCAGGTATGTAAATAATAAGATTGTGAAATTGTTATAATAATTAATTTGTTTTTAACTATTAAGAAAAAGAAATTGACATTAAGCTAGAGATTCATGTTATGCGTGATTGGGTGGATAAATTGGGATTGCTTATATGAGGTCAACATGGAGCACATAATGTATGCCAAAATCTCATATTTTCTAACGTGTTACAGGGTCTTATAAAGGTTAGTCTAGTACAAAGGTGTGATTTTAACGGATTGAGATCCTATGCAATACTTTACAATTCAATAAATGATTGAGATTGAAAACTACAAAGTTGAACTTAGCGAGAGGAAAGCAAATTAAGACTCTTTGAAAGTGACCCTCGTTGGTGTGCTGAGCATTATTACTTGAGGACTACTAATAAATTGGTCAAAAAGAAAAAAAGTAACCACTGATCAGTCACATTCATATCTCCATGAATTGGTTTAAGAGGGTATATATGTAATTATCAAAAAAATGATTAAAATAATTACATACCTGCTAATTAAACGGTTAAGAATCCATATAATTATCGAATAGACCAAGTTAGAGGGCTAAACTTGCTAAAAAATACATTTTTTTTAAGTTTTTGGGCCAAACATGACTTTTGTGATGTTTATTTGAAATATGGACTCATTCAAAATCGTATTTGTAAAAGACACTTTTAAACGTGAAAATCGTCTTTTTAAAATACATTTTCTGATCAAATTTTGGTCAGAAGTTGTCTTTAGAAAAGACGATTTTGAGAAATATAAAAATTTTGGTCAGAAAGTGTCTTTCAGAAAGACGATTTTCACGTTTAAAAGTGTCTTTCACAAAGACGATTTTAAAACGAGTCCATATTTCAAATAAACATTACAAGAGTCATGTTTGGCTCAAAAACTTAAAAAAAAAAAATGTATTTTTTAGCAACTTTGGCCCAAGTTAGAGGTACACAGGAAAGAAAGTAAATAATCAATTTTCAATAAAAGTAAATAATGAAATTAGCAAATAAACGTAACCAATCATAATTGATACGGTATGTTGTAATTATATTCTCAAAAAAAAAAGTATGCTGCGATCAGAGTTAATAAAAATTGTTATTATTAATGGTTCCATATGAACAATGATGTTACACTCAAATTAAATTTTAATACAGTAACAATTTTGAAAGTATTACGAAATTGTTTTTGTATTCCAAACATTATTATTTGAGGACTAATACCCTTATTCCACTCAGCCTTACACAAAAACAAACAAATAAATAAATAACTGATAAAACTTATGTATAGTTTCTTAGGATATGTTCATTAGGTCTTCTAATTGAATTCAAACATATAATAATATTTATATTATATTAGTTAAAGCAACCATGCATTTGAATTTAATTTGAAAACTTAATATAACTAACCTAATTAAGCAACTTTTCCTATGTTTTAACCAATAAATCAATCCAAGAAGATATGTCAACTTGAAAGGCATAATACATCAATGCCATAAATGCATACCTTGTGTAGTTGGAGGCAATACTGGTGGGACTGGTGATGACGGTGGTGGTGGCGGTGACTGTGGTGGTCCCTCAGCTGAAGGTTCATAAAAAGGGTATATCTCAAACCTTATATTACAGCTGGGTGCTACAAAGATCCCTCCCTGCTTTCCTTTACAACATTGTGGAATAAATGATTGAACCTGCGAAAGGCAACTGTCGCAATCCAGCTTGGTCAAATCAGGGGTGCACTGGAGAAGTGCATATATGGTTTCGTAGTCTGGGGCAGGCACACTCTGCAGAGCAAACTTGAGAGTAGAATTCCCTGATGAAGCACGGTTTCTTAGGCTCTCTAACAAGGGGAATAGCACCTTGTTGAACTCTACTACGTCTGCGACGTCTCCTGTGTTGTAAGAGGCTGTTCTTGGGTTAGCTTCCGAAAAGCCAAATATGGATCTGTTTGAGTATCGAACAAAACATAAAGTAGCCCAAATTATTGCTTCTTTCTGGTTTGGACAAGCCTTTAAGAGGTCTTGACTTGATGTATTGATACAAGTATGGCAATCGTTGGGTGAAATGTCTCCTCTACAGAGTGCAATTGCGTTTACTTTGTTAGGATATTTGCCAGCAGAGAAATTGTAAAACCCATAATCGATTTTGGTGTTGGAAGACATGGAAGACAGGAGGCTGTCGAGGTTTGCCCGATATGTACTGTTACTGGTGTAGTTACCAGTTTCATAACAGTTTTGGTTGGCAGATGTAAGAATAACAGCATGAATCAGAGCAAAATAGAAGAATAACACTAATCTCGAACAGCCCACTTTCATTATTCTTTTGTCGTAAATGTGATTACTTTTAGCAATTACTGTAGTCCTATGGTGCTATATATATGATATCATTCATGTTCTATACGTTCATGTATCTACTTTCTATATTGACTAGTCATGGACCCTGCTTTAATTTTATGACCAATTCAAAGCTTTGAACCATAACATACGATTGATCAAGACGTGAGTGATACGACAAAATGGAAATCAGAAAGGAGATTTCCTTCGTGGGCCAAGTACATGTGATCGCGTTTAATTTCAAAA
>BKZX01031974.1:21578-34830 GCA_014362285.1 Fagus crenata
GGGCCAAGTACATGTGATCGCGTTTAATTTCAAAAACACGGAATTTTCGTGGGCCAAGTACATGCCATGACCAAATATAATAGTTACCCACACAATAATGTTATAAGTCACAACCACAACTACGTTGTCATCACCCATCAAGGCTTGCACCACCATCACATTAGTAGGAATTTGTAGGAGACTAGTCTCACTCGAAGTAGCCTATTTGGGTAATTTATCATAGTAATCCCGATATTGAGATCAGATGAAATTTATAGTCAAAAGGAATTATAGCATAACTTAGCTCTAGGAGATTTTTATCAAAAAAAACTTAGCTCTAGGAGATCCTGAGTTGGATCCTTGACTCTATTATACTATACCTATCATTTAAAAGATTTAAAGTTCTCATAATTGATTTTCTTGAAGATTCATTTAATTAAAAATAAATAAAAAATCGTCAGAGAGGGAATGAAGGATCCAATTGAGTCCACAATTATTGATAACTTCATGATTTCACAACATGAGTACGTGAATGCATAGGCATGCAGGGGTTGCTAATTAAACACATGGTTTACAAAATTCCCATTGAAGAAATTTATCCTCCCAAATATAGAAATTTTAAAAAATAAAAAATAAAAAGATTGTGAACCAATACAATTATATTGCAAAAAAAAAAAAAAAAAAAGGTTTATAAAAAGGTAAAATCCATCGAACGCTAGCGAGCATCTAGTTCAGTAATTGAATCCTCATATACTGAGGCTTGGACAGGGCTACTAAGAGAATATTGCTTTACCTCTGGATGGTGTTGACTCAATCACCCTTGGATTATGCTCCACTTGGGACATCTCTGATCTAGTGTTGCTAT
Organism: Fagus crenata; assembly: GCA_014362285.1. Classification (NCBI taxonomy): domain Eukaryota; kingdom Viridiplantae; phylum Streptophyta; class Magnoliopsida; order Fagales; family Fagaceae; genus Fagus; species Fagus crenata. The sequence continues at coordinate 22,423 of BKZX01031974.1, forward strand.
CCATTATAAACGCAGGTCGTGAGGGTACTGATAGAGTCATAGAGTCGTTATTAAGCATGAGATCAACTGAAGCCATGATTGGTCTCTGAACTACATTTTCTTGAACGCAAAGTAACCCAATGTGGATGCATTTCATTATTTCAATGGTTGAATCACTACGCAATATGGGATCTACAAGATTAGAAATTGTCCCATCCTTCCATTTTTTCCAGGCCTGCAAAGAGAATATTGCTTTACCTTGTCATATAATATGAATTACTAGTAACACTTTAAGATCAGTTAGAAAGAAAGTATAAACAAAGATAATTAATTGTACTCTCATAATTTAGAAGGCCCTCCTCTATATTGTCTTCACCATGAAAAGTTATAATTTTTTGCCCACTCACTATCTCTAGAACTAATACACCAAAACTAAAAACATCGGATTTCACTGAAAAGTGTCCGCATAATGCATACTCTGGAAGCATGTATCCACTACATTTGGACGTGAGTGGTGTCAGTTTTAATTTTTTGGATTGGTAATAGAGCTTTTTATATTGTATTCATATAAAATTCATTTAATTTCATAATATTCTTGGGAGATGGTTAAAAACATTTTCAGGATTGTTGACTCTATGAATAACTGTTTTTGTTAATTACAAATAGAATGCAATGGTTTAGTATTAGTAATAACTTGTGGATATACTTACTAGGTCCGCACAACTCTTTTCGTATTGCCTTCAATTTGATCTAGTTAAAAATATAACCAAATATAAGATAGTTTTTCCTGCGGGTGGAAGATAAGAAACGTTGATAAACATTTAAGTTTAGTCAACGTCTGACAACAAAGAAATAACCAGTCAAGCCGCCTCAACTTTTTATTTATTTATTTATTATTATTATTCTCTTGTTTATTTATTATTTATTTAGACAAGGAAAAAAAAGGTTGTTTGAAATTTCAACATCTCAAAGCCTACGGCACGTAACCATCTTAAATGACCTTTTCTCATATGATTTTGTCTTGAACAGGCGCATTAAATCTTTGGACAAGCGAGCTTCTGTGGGCCGAAGAGTCTTCTTTCTAGTTGGTCGGAGAGAGTCCGGTATGAAAGTAATAGGATTGTAAATGAATCGAGTTAAAAAGCCATTTTTTAACGAGTTAGGTTTAGCTCAGAAAAAGAAATTTGTAATGAACTAAGCTTAATTATAATAATATGTTTATGAATAAGTTCAAGAGTATAAGGGTTTGATTTAAATATATATAATATTATATGTTTATATTTATATATGTATAAAAATATAGATATATATTTTTTATATTGGATCCCAAAACTGGAGCATACACAAATATCATTGAAATTGAACATTAAAGGAGCTAATACAAATAAAAGAAAAAATTATCTTAAGTTATATAATGGAAGCCAATCATCATGTGAGACCAATTTTCTTATCAAAATCAAATATAATAGTAAATCTGTAAATGATCAAAATAATTTTAAATAAATAGTGAAATTTTCTATTAAATTCATTTGAAATTTTAGTAACATAATTTTAATCGAAATAATAATTTAATTTTTTTTTGGAAATTTGGTAGTAGTGTTTTCTTTGAGAATAATATTAATCTAGAGCCTTGTAACTCAATACCATGATCAACCCACTTTAGTCTTTCACAACAACCGTGATTGGCTAAATTCAATACCATCTGTTTTCCAAACAGAATTTTCCATGGAAAAGGTGTTTCTTGGAATATTCATATTAGGTGTAAAAAGTAAAGATATCATTCATCAAGCAGTGAGATATCAATGCATTTTTCAAGATATCCATAAATTCATCGAAATTTTGCCCGCAACATTGAGAGTTCTGGATTGACAGGTCTTCTCTGGCTTGCCCCAATCGATTGCAGTGGCTCCAACGTCGAATAAATGGCTTGAAGATGGTTTTAAGAGATCTGGATCAAGTGTGTTACTTTTTATTTTGTTATTTGAAAAAATATGATGTGGAACCAAATTATTGGATGATGATTTTTTTTTTTTTAGTTGACTTGTCATGTCACCATTTATTGTTATTTTAATAAAGCCGTTAGCCATGTCATTATTTTCCATCCATCACTTAACGATAAGGACCAAAATGACACAAGGATGAAAGGTTGAGGACCAATTTGACACATTTGAAAAGTTGAGGACCATTTTGACACAAAGCACATAGGTTGAAAACCAAAATAATAATTAAACCTAAAAATAATGTAGTAAGAATATATTAAAAAAGAGAAACAGTGACACAGTATTTATGTGGTCGACAATTACGCCTACGTCCACGGAGAAACAATATAATATATGAATAGTAATTACAAATAGAATGATAAAACTGTAAAACCATGAGAAACTTTCTCTCATAACTCAGTAACTCACCTCCGACCTCTCCCACAATTTTGCTCTTCCAATTGTATTTATAGAGCTTTTCAGTTGCTAGAACACCTATATGATGTTTCTAAATATTTTTTCAATATTTTGCCATGTGCCTAAAGTAGAGGCCAAAGCAAATTTTATTTTTATTTTTAATAATTTATCAAAACTACCATTCATAATTTTTCTCACTTCTCTCGCACCATTTTTAAAAGTTAAAACCTTTTTACTTTTATTTAGTTTTTGATAAATAATTAAAACGTTTTTAGTTTTTACAGATCAACAAAATCACTCTTTTCAGTCTTCTCACACAGTTTTTAAGAGGGTAATAGCTTGGGATTCTCGGTCATGGCTGGAGAGAGAGAAAGATATGAGCGAGTGAAGAGAGAGAGAATCACAACAGCAGCGACCGCGGCAGCTTGTGGTGGTGATGTTGAGTGACGGTGGAACTCGGTGGCTGTCCGGGGAGCTCGGCCATGGCTGGAGCGGTGAGAACTCGAAGAAGAAAGAGGAGAAAGAGTTTGGCTATGGGTTTGTGGGGTTCACGGTGGGCTCCATCCTCCTTCAATCTTAAAGGCTCCATTTATCACTGGACAGCTAAAGCTTGACTCTGTTCGAATCAAGCATTTAATGTTGCTAAAATTAATAGTGTGTGGGTAATATTTCTTGTTTACTTCTTTCAGAATTTCATTTTTTTGTTTAGGACACCAAAACTATACACATTGAATTTTACAGAAAATTGTCCGTGCATAGCATATTCTGGAGACATGTAGCCACTACAAACCAGCCATTGATACAAAAAAATGTTAGTCATAAGACATACTAACTTTTTTTTTACTTAAACAATGTAATGCTCGAAGGTTATCTCACAAAATTACCGATGCATAGATTCATGCTAAAAGGAAGGTTAGAGTCGTAGAAATATTAGAGTGATCCAGATTTTTGTTTGGATGACAAAAATAGCAAACATTTAGAACTTACAATGTGCCGACAATCCTATTGGTGTTTCCTTGAGTTTCATTAACCCCAAAAATCTTTGCCATGCCAAAATCTGAAATTTTTGGATTCATATCTTGATCTAACAAAATGTTACTGGCCTTAAGATCACGATGTATAATTCTCAGTCGAGAATCTTCGTGAAGATAAAGGATCCCTCGAGCAATCCCTCTAATAATCTTGTATTGGCTTGACCAATCAAATTTCTCTCTTCTTATAGGATCTACACATTCATCAGATATATATAGAAATTCAGGTTCCAATAAGTATTAGAATAATTAAGTCATATACATATTCAACTAATTCATTTGACTTGGGAAGAAAAATACTATAGACTAATACAAAGAGACAATTTAATCTAGGCAAAGATATGGTTTCAGTTTATTTGAAGTTTGTTTTTTATCTATACATCTTTGTTAAGTTAAGGACAAAAAACAAAATTTATGCAAATTTTAGACACGAAAACAATACTTAAACCCTTTAATCTATTCATCTCTCACTACAACAATATGGATATTTGGTGACGGAATTTAGTGATGAAACTCATTTCGTCACCCAAAGGTCTTCATTGGGTGACACAATTCACCTTTTGTCACCTATTGGTCTTAGTTGGTGACGCAAATTCAATTTCGTCACCTAATATACTCAGAAAATAGGTGCTAACAAATTGTTTTTGGTGGGAATGGAAATGGGAGCTATGATGACGAACGATATTGTCACTCAAAGTTGTCATATAAGGTGATGATATAATTCATCATCGATTATTGTCTGTAGTGACGAAATCCAAATTGCGCAATGCAATGTGCTTGAAATGTTATTACGCAAACCTATTTTCGTCACCCAATGTGTTTGAAAAATAGTTGCCAAATAATTTATAACTTACTATTTCAATAATTAATAAAAACAGTTGTGTATTACTTTTGTCATTAGATTTTTTTTTTTTGAAACACCACTTCCATATGACTCATTACTAATAATATCAGTAAATGAAAGGATAATTCAAATAGGGACAATTTTTACCACCAAGGTACTAGTCGACTTGGTAGCCAGGCGGCACGGGGTGCAATGCCTAGCCGGGTGTCCCTAATTCGATTCTCGGTGATACCCTTGAATTACCATATATGTAGGAAAATTTCCACGTGGTTACTGGCAATGCATGCATTTTAATGTGTAAGCTTATATTACCTTCTTATTTTCCATACTATTGTTTTAGTATTTCTATTTTTCCAACTGCATTTGTTGTATAAAAATGTAAAATGCATCATTCTCATGCCTAGAAATCAATAAAATGCATTCCAAATAAAATACCTAGCTAACACTACCTTAGTTGGTGGGATTAGTGACCTTTACTCTAGTGATTCGATAATATATATTATTTAAAATTTTAAAACAAAAAGTGCCGAGATAGTGTCTCTTTCAATTTAATGTTGAAAAAAAAAAACCCAAAAAAAGGCAATAGTGGAAAATTGACCCGTAACATCTCATCACCACATCACATTTTAATAAATTCAATGGAAAACCATATGATTCATGCCTAATTGGCTTCCAATCCGTCAAAGGTTGAACTATAATTTTGGTCTTTATACATTTGTCACACTTTTTTTTTTTTTTTAATTTTGTCTCTATACATTTAAATAATTGTGTCTTCTTCAGAATAAATAATAATAATAATAACAATAACAATAATAATAATAATAATAATAATAATAATAATAATTATTGTTTCAATTTCGTTGTTCAATTTTACTTAAAAATTGACTTTATTTTGGTAAAATAAAAAAATAAATAAAAATTAATTTTGAAAGATGAGTAACCAAATGGACACAATTAAATATATATAATGATGAAATTGAAACTACTCCATTATAGAGGACCAAAAATGGTTTGGCCTCCCTTAGACCAGAAAGCATGAGTTGATTGAACTGTGTGGAAAAAGATTTTCCAATTTTCTCAACTAGATTAAGACTCAAACTCGGTCCTACATGCCCATTTGTCCTTTATTTGTGTGTTTTTTTGTAGTTAAAGCATATGGAGAAGTAAAAAATGAAATTGACTAGTGAAACTTGGAATCTTGAGGACTTTGTACTGACATTTGAATACCATTTCATGTAAAGCTTAAGAAGGGAAGGAAGAATGTTTTTTTTTTCTTTTTGGGCTGTGAATTGGTGTTTGGATTCAGAGCTTGGGTGGGTTCGGGTGAATGAGGTGAGGCCTGATATGGGCTGTGCGGATATCACTGTGTTCTTGATTGTGCGACCCATTACTTCAATACTTAAAGGACAGAATGATAAAACAATATCCAGTTTCACAACTTTTTGCGATAGTGTTGAAAATTTTGAAGTTAAAGCAATAGAGTAACTGGGTTTATTGATTTAAGCAGTATTCTTGAAAACTTGAAGGCAACCATTTAATTTTTATCAAGGTCTTCCTGTACACTTATTACAAAAAGAAAAAAGAAAATATGAGTTCACAACTTTATATGCACAATTTGATAGAATAGAAGGTGGTAAAAAGTAAAATATAAAAGTACATCAATGATGGATGCATACCAAAGTAATCACCTTATGATTCATTCCTTTTACTAGTTTAAAAGAAAAATAAGTTTGAAGATACAAAATACTTTAAAATCTTTTTCACAATTATACTAAAAACGGTATTAGTAATAAGTTCAGGTGCAAAAAAAAATTGTACCCATAGAAGTACTCTTTATAAAATACCCAAGTGGTCCCTTTCCTTCCTCAGTTTAGTTGGTAATATACCATGATAAATGACCAAAATTTTATAACGCTTTATTCTATATTTTTTGGTAGATTGCTGAACATTTATTATGCCTTGAGCATCTCTTTGGACTTCAGTGGCCATATAACTAAAACAAAAACAAAAATCGCCATGCTACGTTTACTCAACTGTTACGTAGATCGAGGTACAATTTTTCTTACAAAACTGTTAATTAGTATATGTAAGAACTTAAAATATGACAACTATAGAACCGCAAATAAAACCTGGGCTACGATAAATCTCAGTCCATTGGAGACTGTTTGGTGATGAAATAGAGTAAGAATAGATTCGGGGCAAACAGATACAACACATAGGATTTTAGGTGGTTCGGCAACTTGCCTACGTCCACATAGAGATTTGTAATATAACTGGTATAGCCACAAATACAGTATAATCCTTCCTTGGAGCACATGAGAGACCTTTCTCTCCAGTCTTTTTCTGGGTTTTTCCCTTTCCATCCATTTTTCAGCCCCCCTCCAACCGTTGCCCTTTCCTCCTTCTTTTATAAAATTTATGTACCTGAAATATCTTAGAAAAATAATAGAATATATTTTAGATATTTATGAGATACTCTTTGGGATATTTGTGAGATATTCTTTGGGATATTTGTGAGATGTGGTGTGGGATATTATATTCACTAAGTTGTAAAATATATGTGGTGTGGGCTGTAAAATAGAGATATTATTCCAACTTTGCTTCCTATGTGATTCCTACCTCTATACTTGTAAAAATTACAATTTATGTTCCTCCAGTATAATTCTGATAAAATTCATAGCAGTATGTAGTTTTAGAATTTTATAAAATTATGATGACTCTAGAACAAAGTGCACAGCACATCAGATTGTAGCAACTTCTACAACCAGTGTACACCTTAGAATTAATGAGCAAATCCTGAAATCCAGTAAGGAAGAAACTTGAATTCACAAGTCAAAAATAAATTCTGAAACGTTATTTGTTCATATAAACAAACATAAGGGTCATCAGGCCTTACAAATTAGTGAAATTACGATATCAGAGAATGGTAAGCCTTTAGCATTGTCATGCTATTATATACCAAACCACCAAGGTCATGGTAATGCAATGAGGCATGCTTTTAGCAATCAAAAATTGAAGTACAGCTTGGTCTTCTGAATATTTTTTCTTGTCTGGTTAATTATACATACTGCTTTACAAGCTTAGTACCATTTATGAAGTCTCAGAGCTTTAAACAATGTTCAAGTTCCATGACTAATGAATAGATATTAATTCTAGTGAAGCATACTACTCAAATTATCGAGGGTATACTTCAGTAATCGATGCTTCATTGACAGAGGATGGCATTGATTTGCTTGTAGATTTATCTGATGACTCCGACTCCTTTAATAGCATGTTTTCCTCTCGACTATGAAGGAAATACGCTGGTTGTCGAGGTGACGCCAAAGTCATAGAGTAACTGTTTAGCACGAGGACTATTGAAGCCATTGTGGGTCTGTCAACTGGATTGTCCTGTACACATAGTAAGCCAATTTGAAGACATCTAATGACTTCATTTCTTACGTAAGAATCTTTCAAATTTGGATCCAAAAATTCCAATAGCGTTCCATCCCTCCAATGTTTCCAAGCCTACACCAATTAGTCAAATAATGTTACAATAAATCACACTTTTCTCTCTATTGAATGTGATGAAATTGGCAATAACATAAGAAAAATGTTCATACTCACATAGCTCAAAAGGTCTGCAACACCATCTGATTGATAAAAAGAACTGTTTTTCTTGCCACTTAAAATCTCTAAAATTAAAATACCGAAGCTATACACATCAGACTTTACAGAGAACTGTCCGTGCATAGCATATTCTGGAGCCATATAACCACTACAAACCAAGACATTAATGCCACAATATTAGTAATAAGACATTAATAAGATATGCTAATGGGATTAAGTAAACAATGTAATGCATGTTTTGCATGTAGTGCATCTTATAACATTACGCAATGCATACATTCATGTTGTAGCGATGGTTGGAGTGATTGTGCATCTATAAATGATTAACATTCATGCTCTTGCCTTAAAAGCAGTTCATTTGTTCGGATGATCAAACGAATTCACCAATCTTAATTCTAAATATAGGCAAAAATTCAGAACTTACAATGTACCAACAATCCTACTAGTGTTTCCTTGAGTTTGGTCAACTCCAAAAAGCTTTGCCATTCCAAAATCAGAAATCTTTGCATCCATATCTTCATCTAACAAAACGTTGCTAGTTTTAAGATCACGATGTATAATTCTAAGCCGTGAATCTTCATGAAGATAAAGGATTCCTCGAGCGATCCCTCCAATAATCTTGTAACGTCTTGACCAATTTAGTTGTGCATTCTTTTCAGGCTCTACGCATTCATTAAAATTCCATATTTTAGTCAGAGCTTAATTCATATTCATATTCAACTAACTGAATTAACTTCGGGAAAACAAAATTTAAAGACTAATATATATATATATGGCATTTAATCTATTCATCCCTAGCTGTAAGTTACACAAGACCATGATGATTCTTAAAAGTTAAGCAATTTGCGACTAAATCCTTCTTGAATGGATCTGATCAGTCGTCCCTTAATTTGAAGTTAAAACTTAATTCTCACATTTCCTATGACACAAGATAATCGATCAACACATACGAATTGTAAGGGACATACCATATAGAAAGTAGTCAAGGCTTTTGTTGGGTACAAATTCATAGACAAGTATCTTTTCTTCTCCTTCCAAACAAAATCCCAATAGTCGTACAAGATTTCTGTGTTCAAGCTTGGCGACCAATATAACCTCATTTTTAAATTCTCCTACACCTTGTCCAGAACCTCTTGATAGTCTCTTTACCGCTATTTCTTGTCCATTAGGAAGTATGCCCTGAAAATATACTTCAACTTAGAATAATTTAACCCTTACTTTTTGAATAATACCAACATCCAAGGCTTCAGCATTGCCAGATTTTAGCTTTTCTTTAAATTGAGTAGAATCGTCACCAAAAAGTAAGCAAATAATGAAAAAATGGCATGTACCTTGTAAACTTGACCAAATCCGCCTTCACCTAGTTTGTTATCATCTGAGAACTTATTGGTAGCAGCTTCGATTGTAGCAAAATCAAATTGCAAGGACTCTATGGTCGAAATTTCATTAGAAGCTGCACAAGAAAACAGTATATGTAACTATGTAAGCTACACAAAACTATGTATGTCACTAAAAGTGTGTAACATTAGGAAATCTAAGAATTTATAAAATCAAATAAGTTATTCTTTACCATGTTCTTCCTTTATAGCATCGTACTCTTTTTTTGCTTTCCTCCTAATTAGGAAGCAATAGCCCATAAAGAATAGCACCACAGAGATAGAAATGGAAGCAACAATGGCAACAATCGTAATTGATGAGATCTGACTTTTTCCTGCATAAACAATATTCTAGTTCATTGGTAAGCTACCTGATTGAATGGTTTATACTTTTATAATTACAGGTGTAAAATATCGATAATGTTTGATTGAATACTAAACAATTAATTGACATTCATCATTAATTAGTGATGAAAAACTCACTTTTGATACACTGCAATGATGATTGTTTAAGGATATGAATAAGAATTTAAACTAATAAATAATTTATTATTAAATAGCTATTCATATCCATTTGTTTGGTGATAATAACATAATTAATAAAACCTTAAATCAGTATTTCAAGGTTTTGGCATAGCATCATGATAAATTAGAGTCATATTCTAATGAAGTGTCCAAAAATATCCTTATATAATATTTATACTCACAATGGGTTAACATTCTTTTTTTTTTTTGATAAACCACAATGGGTTAACATTCAATTATGTATCAATTAAATAATTGTATAATTATTATCATAGTATATAATTCTAATGGGTTAACATTCATATATATAATTCTAATTATAAATGAAATATTCACCGGCTTGAATAAAATAATAATATATGAAACAAGCTCGAATTTTATATAATAAAAATATATATGTTTCATAATATGCAACCAAACAAATGAATAATAGATACCTCCTTACGAATAACCTAAAATGTGAATATATCTATATCTATATCTATATCTATACTATAATGTAAAACCAAAGCTTTTTGACTTTTAGTTGACCTCATCATGTTGCGCCACATAAGCTTTTGAAATCTCACAATTTTACACCTCATTATTTTAATATATATTTTATAATTAAATTTAAATTTTATTCTATTATTAAACATTCCATTAGAATTTTGACACATCATATTTTCTTTAATATAAGAATATATTATTCCATATATAAAACACAATCATAATTAATGTTTAATACTAACATATATTCCATATATAAACACAATATAAATATCTTTTAATAATAATCATAATTATCAATTTTCATCTAGATTTTTATAGTTCCTTTTATTTCTTATGTATTTCATTTAATTTTGTTGTTGGCAATGGAGAAAGATGGATGGATTTCTTATAATGAAACCATGTGAGCTTGAAATGAGTTATGAAAATTATTTAGGTTTGATCATATAATCATGTGCCCATGTATTTATTTGTCCTTCTTCTTATTTTAAGTATCATTTATTTTTTTTTTGGATGGAAACATGATCCATATGGTAAATATAAACATGAATCGTGTTTTATAAAAATTAGACTATATTCAACTTATACCAAAAGAAAAATTACATTATATTAAATTTTAATTATCCTATGGTAAATACTTTCTTTGTTATTTTTTTAAACCAAAAAGTAGGATCTATCTTAAATCCGATTTGTAAGGTCTCTTTATCGATCTTTCCTACAACATTTTGAATTACAAAAAAAAAAAAAAAGTAAAAGGAATCAAAATTAATTTAGACTTTATTTTCAATAATTTTCCTGTGCATCGCACAGGTTTGCGACTAGTAATATATAATGGAAGAAGACATGAGCATTAAAACCAAGAGTGTCTTACATCATGACAAGTGGCATGTCCATTTATTGTTTTTATTTCCCAAGTGATACGTTGTTTTAATAATTTGACTTAATACAATTTATTTATCAAACGGTAAACGTAGAATATCTTAAAAAAATATATATTGAACAACCAAATGATACAAATTCTTTAAAATAAATTTCCTACTATTAAAAGACATCTTAATAAAATATACTTATCTAAGATTAGTTCTTTAAGAAAAAAAAAAAAAAAAAAAGATTAGATTAGTTTAATTTAATGATCAACACCAAATTAAAAAAAAAAAAAAAAAAGACTAAACAACGTGTAAACTACTAAAAGACATCTTCATAATCCTAATAATAATAAAAAAAATTTTAAACGTGTGTTTTATTTTTTTATTTTTTTTAAATATGTTTTTATTAATTTCACTTCAAGCCAAAAACCTTTTAAATAAAAATAGATAATTACAAATTCTTTAAAATAAATTTCCTACTACTAAAAGACATCTTAATAAAATATACTTATCTAAGATTAGTTCTTTTAAAAAAATAAAAAATAAAAAATAGAAAGGATTAGATTAGTACAATTTAATGATCAAAACCTTTTTTTTAAAAAAAAAAAAGAAAAGAAAAGACTAAACAAAAAAAAAAAAAAAAAACTAAACAATGTGTAAACTACTGAAAGACATCTTCATAATCCTAATAATAATAAAAACTTTTTAAACGTGTGTTTTATTGTTATTTATTTTTTATTTTTTAAATTGAAAAAAATTAACTATATTTGCGTTATACGCGTGTGTTTTATTATTGAAAACTCTATCTCTGTTTTATTATTCATTCTCTTCCTTTACAAATCAGTTACAGAAAAAACAATGATAGTCTTCTCTGCAAAACCAATTTACTCAAAGAAGCAAGTCCTTTGTTTTTCTGCAAGCAGAGTTAGAAGAGATCCAAATAAGTTGAAATACTCAAGCAAATTGAAAGGTTAGACAAACTTATTTGTTTTTCTAATGTTTGTTAATGCAAGTATAATTAACAGAAAAGAAAAGAAAAATCCAAATCAAATTATAATTGATACATTTTCTTTTCTTTTTTCTCTATTTCTAAAATTTTCATTGTATGTGATTATACAATTTTATAGACCAAATACTGCTTTACGAAAAGCCTTTATAATAAAAATATTTCTCTTTTAAATTTAAAACAGATAATTATAAATTCTATAAAATAAATTGCCTACTACTAAAAGATATCTTAATAAAATATACTTATCTAACATTATTTCTTTTTTAAAAAAAAAAAAAAAAAAA